>MKYO02011453.1:93514-160174 GCA_002013955.2 Citrus medica | reverse complement strand
ATATATATTAATTTTTATAGAACACTCTACTGAGAAGTTAAAATATTATTTTTTTAAAAAATTGATAACTTAATTTTTTACAAAATTAATTTTTTTTGGACACACATGAGCTTCCACAAAAATTAATATATATCTTTTTTATTTTTTTATTTTATTTTTGGGTTTAATTTGATAATCCAATTTTTTATTAATATCTAAAAAATAAACATTACTGTAAGAGTGTAAAATTATAAAAGCATGTTAAAAAAAATAAAAAATAATGGCATAAGTGTCAATATTTAATAGTAAGGACGTTTTCAGATATTTTTAAAAATATAGGGATTAAATGGGCACTAAGCTCATAATATAGAGACTAAACAAGCTTTTACCCTTTGAACAATCTCTGTTCTACAATATAATTGCATGAATTTATATTCTTAATAGATATTTGAACCTAATTTTAGGTAAGATTATTTACACCTTAAAATATATTTTGAACACTCATTTACTAGGAATACTCATTCATTAAATTAAAAAAAATTAACTTTTACTTTGCACACTCTTAAAATTTTAAATATACCCACAAAGCTTGTTATTTACTTTTTTTCATTCGTTCATAACACCAAACACCCAAGCCAAGCTTTTATATGCTTTCAATATCGGTTTAACTATTTACACTGTACCAATTGTACAATAATTATCCTCATATACTTGCAAATTATATCCATCAAATCTTGAAGAACAAATTAATAAGTAGTTTTTTCCTTTTTTTTTCCGGGAATCAAAACAACAAATAAGAAATTTTAAAATAATAAAATATGAATTTTTCCCTAGTCACGATGAGATGATTTTCAGGCCTTTCCCAAATAGATATCAATCATTGAGTTTAATAGTTTTGAAAAGTGATATGATATATGTGTCGTTATTATGAAATTAAATAGTGGAATTCGATTTAGTTCTGAAAGGAAAATTGATTAAATTATTATGATTTCTACATCATAAAAATGGTGAATTGATTAGTTTTAAATTAGTATATTAATTTTATGGGTGAATGCTCTAGAACAATTATTTATTATTTATATTAAAATGTCCATAACGAAAAATAACGTTATAGGTATATTAGCCATATAAAATTTTACAAAATGGAAAGGCTATTTCAACCTATTAATTTTCTTTCAACACCAACTTTTTTAATTAAAATAATTATTAAATTCTAACTTATTATTTTAATTCACTAATTATCATAAATAAAAAATTACTCTTAATTAACTACTTTCTCTCTCTACTGCAACTGTGGTCAAAACCTAAACTAATTTCTCTCTTTCAATTTTTCTTCTTTTTTTCTTTTAATCTTTCTTGCTAAATAAACTTGTCTTTCTCTTCGTTTTCACTGAAATATTAGTAGTTCTTATCTATTATTATTTTTTTTTAGAGTTTGTGATTCCGAGATTTGACCCCAAAAAAAATCTAATGAATTTAAAATGTTATAAAAACTTTTATTTTTTTAATTTTTACATGATGGATATTGATCCCTTCATTTTGTTTAGATTACAATAGGGTTGAATTTGTTCATCATGAACAATTTTACTTGTCAAATGTAATATTTACTTCATGTATCATCATGATTTTAATAAGAAAAAGAGATCAAAAGAGAGAGAATAAAGTCAAATAACTAATTGATAAAATTATATTTTCACAATAAAAAATTTAATTTAAAAAATATAATGAGAAATTTAATAGGTGTTAAAAAAATTTTTTAAATGTAAATAATCTCATCTTAAAATACTTAAAACAATTTCTTTTTTATTTTTTTTCCATCATGCGGCCTCCCATGTGAAAGGTTCACATGCGAATGCTCTAGTAATCGAGAGATGCCATATGTTTTGGTGATAATTATGAAAAAGTAGTTCTCTAGTCATTTCATCAAACACTAGAAGGGCATCCATACCAGGCAGTCATTCTTGCCTTTAAAGTATATACCTATAAAACAAGAATATACCTATAATATTTTCACAAATATTATTCGAGGTAAGAACATTCCATGTGCAATAATTGTAGGCCTTGAATCAAACTTAACCGATGTGAGTAATTCATTTTAACTGATTTACTAACAAACACAAATTAGCGAGATATTTTGCCATTGCGGAGTTCATATCCTTGCAATATAAACTCAAAGCTCAAACCTGCCATCATTCCAGCAACTTTGGGAACCATAACATGAACCGCTGTGAATGGTGAATTGCCAAAAAGATCATTAACTTCCAAGTTCAAGCTGTGTTTCTGCCACAACTTTCAGGACTGAAAAAGTACCAAAAATCTATTCGGTTCATCAGATGCCGTCCAGAGTCCAGACACGAGATTTCTAAAAATGCAGAAAGAGTTCAAAGACTTCAAACAACTTACAATGTAAGATACCCTTTAAAGAGCAACTGCTCCATAAGTCCTCACATAAACCCTGATTGCGTTGAGCAACAATTTTGGACAAATGAACTTCATATGAAGATAAACAAATCAACAATACATGATCATGCAAAAACTTAAGTCCTCACATAAACCCTGATTGCGTTGAGCAACAATTTTGGACAAATGAACTTCATATGAAGATAAACAAATCAACAATACATGATCATGCAAAAACTTAAGTCCTCACATAAACCCTGATTGCGTTGAGCAACAATTTTGGACAAATGAACTTCATATGAAGATAAACAAATCAACAATACATGATCATGCAAAAACTAGTTCTGTCCGTGGATCACAGAAATAAGCGAGAAATACAAGTTACAGTATCTCCCCTCAACAGTAAAGGAATTCAATCTCGACCAACATCTAACCTAAGTTGTGTTACAGCTCCATCCACCATCCATCCAAATTCACAATTGAATTAGCTTAAAAAATATGGACAAACAATGACAGCCACTCTTCTCAGGTAACGAAGAACTCGACTCCCAACCAATAAAATTCACCAAAAATCCTCATTCCAGCAATCCACACCATCTACACTCTCCAGTCAATCATCCAAAGCAATTAAGCAAAAGAATTAACACTCTTGACTTGCTTTCAATTCCACTGAGAACACACAAACCAGACAATAAAACACACATAAAAGCAGAATTTTTCTAATTAAATTTTTTTTTCCCAAAACAAATTACCAAGTACTAAATCTATCTGACTTGATTACAAGAAATCCACTAATCCTAAATAAGCTAAACTAAAGAAGGGGTAAAAAAATTAAAAAGGACCTACTAAAACTACTCTACCCTTTATCTACAGGCTTGACACCCAGCACCCCAAGCTCCATCCCCATCATTTGCTTCTGTCTCCTCATCTCCACCACTTTTCTATGCGAGTTCGAGTGCAACTCGCTCGAGAACGTCGGGCTGTTTGCCGGCCGGTACTCCGGCACCAGCCTGCCGGACTTAAACCGAACCCCACAAGCATTACAAAGCGTCTTTGGACCCATTGGCCCAGCCCGCCATTGCGGGGTCTTCTCAGCGCCACAATGCTGACATTTTCTCCCTATAATCACTTTTGAAACAACCGGTTTCGCAGCTTTCACACTCCCGTGAACACTCCCCCACCAAGCCTCCTGGTTCAGAAGCTCGCGGCGGCAACGCGTGCGAAGCTTGCTCCGGGCACGCACCGGCACGCGCAGGTTCCCGCAGCAGTTCATAATAATGCTGTTGCTATTGTTGTTACCATTGGTGATGGTGCTGCCATTAGTGCTTGTGCTTGAACTGCTGTTGCTGTTTTCTAGAACCGAATTTGGGCTTTGCTGCTTTAAGATGTTGGGGTTAGAGGAAATGTCGACGAATGTTTCAACCGTCGGAAAGTTCGAGAGCCATTCGAGTTCTTCTTCTGCACATTCCTGTAAAATGCGACGAAACGGTGAGTTGACTCGGGTTTCGGTCGACACACGTATGCATGCGTATAAACTACGGAGATGTAGACAAGTGGGAAATAGAATGTTCAACTATTAGGGCAATATTGTCTTTTTTTGTTGATTAGGAGTAAATGGCACGCGTATGATTTGTCAAGTCGCTGTACATTTATTGGAGTACCGCTAACCTCGTGAGATACAGCTAAGAAGAATAATGACACCTGACCGTTAAATTCCACAAATACCCTTCCAGAATTTATTTTTAGGAAGGGCAAAACTGTCTTTTGAACCACATCATATCTTGTCTGCGCAACCGGTCAAACGGCATGATTTTTCAAGCCGAGTACTCGGAAGAACTCGCCCGAGTCACCCCGGCACAAACCGACACCCAACCGAGTCAAGGCCGAGTCAGCGCAAAACTCGGCCTCCCTATCTCTCTCTCTTTTTCTCTCTCGACCCAGTAAACCCAGAAGAGAGGGAAATGATGGGTATCAACAAAAAACTTACAGGGAACAGACGGTCAGTATCATCACCGGCTTCGAAAACGTCAAAGTCACAACCGTTTCGGTTAACGGACGACAAAGCGTTTCTGGGTCTCTTGTTGGGCTTCCCGCACTCGTCGTCGTTTATGTTGAAGTCGAGAAGGTCGTCTATGCAACAAACCTGCAAGTCCAGGGACTCCATTTTTTAAAGAGAGAAAAAAGAGTTTGAAACGAATGTGTTTTTGTTTAGAGAGAGAAATGAGGGTTTCTCCTCTTTTAACTTTATTTTGTTGCGTTTCTAATTTATTTTTATTTTATTTTTTCTTTTGGAAGGGAACGAGGGGATGTCGTTTTTTGGCCGATTTGCAATTATTTCTTTTTAATAACGTACACTCGGCAAATATCTCCTGTGATCATGCCTACCCAATCACAACCGTCCGATGCATGCAATGAATGATGATTATATTTTCCAAGTTGATATGGGCCCTCTAACGGTAATTAAGGAAAAAGATTAGAAAAATGCACCGTGCTTATGATGAACGTGATAATATAAATTGTGTGTCGATCTTTTAGTTAATTACCTCACGTGGATATTCCAACTTTCCATTATTCCTTTTTCCAGAATAGTGGCAAAAAGGTAAATATTGGTGAACAAAGAGGGTAGCTTGAAAAAATGAAAAGCGGGAAGGTACTGGCCGCTTACGCAACAGAACGGCCTGCCCAAAAAGGACGACCAAAACAAAGCTTTTCTCTCTCTCCCCCAATGAGCTTCAATAAACACGTCACTAGACCAATGAGATTGTAACACGTGGAAGTTAACAAATATTAGTTTTTGGGTTGAATTATTTGAAGCTAATTCATATTGACCTTTGAGTCACAGACACCGCACGTGGCGGCGGGGATCTTGTGACTCTGTACTTTGCACCTACATAAGAAATTAGTCCAAGTGGGTTAAAATGCACTTAATCTGAATATCTGTTGGTGTTTTTTATTTAATTTGATGATATTTGAGAATGTGGGGCCCATGAAGGGTGTATCTTGCTCTTGCATGTGAGAGGGGCCCACTCCCCCATGTTACCCAATTGGGTAGTAGGTGGTAGGATGAGATGGAGAAGGCCGCTTTACACGTTATCATGAACGTGAGAGTCACGTGATATGAATGAGAATCAAACCTCGTTGAAGATTTATCAGAATTAGTATTCAGTAATACACTTGCAAATTGCGATACAAATTTACCACTTATAACGAAAATTAATAAGGCCTAATAACAAATTATCACGTAATTTTATGAGATAATATCGTATTATCTATAATGCTATTGACATATAAATCTTTTACCCCAACTTTTTAAGGTTAATATTATTGTTATCCAAATAATGTCATATATACAATGTGTATATTCTTTAGTATTAGATTATCAATGCAATTCATATTTCAATAAGTATACCAAACCTTTCTAGGTCAACTTTTAGCAAATATATAAGGACTCAAACTCTTGCAAGACCTTGAATTCTTATAAGACTATTAGAAAATGCACATGAACAAATTGGAGCCCAAAATAGATAAAATTTACTGTTAAATATTTAAAAGAATATCTACTTTTCTTATACATGCGAGTCATTTGAACCTCACTTTTTATCTATACTTAAGGTACTTTTTTTTTCATTTGCTGATTTAATTGACTTAACTTCAATGAGTTAAGTCATTAAGGACTTGTTTGAAATTGCTTTTGAGAGGCTTAAAAGTGATTTTGAAAATTTTAAAAGTTAATTTTAGTGTTTGGTTAAAAAAATCAAAATCATTTTTGTCAAAATCAACCCTCCTATAAATGATTTTGAAAATTAAGGAATGAATTGCTTTTAGAATCTGATTTTGAGAATCAATTTTATACTTTAACACAATTCCATAAATATCCTTAAAATTATTACCTAAACCCAAAATTATCCTTATTCAAATTGGAAACAAAATCAATATTTTAATACATTTTTATTATAATTCATTAATATCAATTTGTAGGTCGAATTATTATTAAATTTGTTTCACTATATTATAAATTTTATTTTCAATTTTTTAAGATGAAAATAAAAAAATAAAATCAGTATATTATAAATTTTATTTTTAGTAAAAATTATTATAATACACAATTAAAAGTATTATATATATGTATAAGTAAATTTTATCATACATTATGTACATTTTAGTTATTTCTTTTCTCTCAGCAGTTTAAAAATAAAATTTACCAAACGTCCATAACTGCTTTCAAAACTCACAGTACTTCTGAAAATAAAATTTACCAAACGCTTAATTGATTCTCTTAACAACTGATTATTTTTGCAACGCAACTAACAACAATTATTTTAAAAGTTACAATATTGCCAAACTGGCACTAAATCTATTTGTTTTTTTAATTTATTTATTGACAATTTTCAATTATTATGTTATTAAGTCAATTTTTTTAGCTTTGTACTTAATCTCAAAAATTTGAATAACATCATTAAAAAATATTCAATAAAATATTCCTATATAGTTAATTAATTTTTATCCTTACCTAAGTAAAATTTATTAATGAACATTATTACTTATCCTATAACTTGTGATAATATAGTGGTATACTATTATATATATATATGTGATAATATACGGGTAGACTATTTTAATCTTTATAATCTTTTATGAATCTTTTTTCATATGGAAATATCGTAAACTTCAATATAATTAATTAATATATGCTAATTTAGAATATTAAAGGGTTGTATTCAATTCAACATGATTTATATTATGATAATATATTATCTTATTATATTTTTTGAAATGTTTATTATTTATTTAATATTTATAATTTATAAGGTAACAAATGTAAAAATAGTTTTTTAGAATCTTTCAAGTTAAAAACAAAAAAAAAATTAACACTTATATTTAGTGATTCAAACCCAAAAAAGAAAGAAACAAATATGTCATTCAGATTTTAACATTTAACTTTATTCAGAATTTAAATTAATTTAGTCTATTCAAATTTTAGACCCCAAAAAAAAAAACAAATGTCACCTAAACATTTTGTAAAATAATATTGTTGGGACTGAGAACAAAGATTGTTTTAGCAAGTTTAACTGTTTATCAATAAATGGATAATTTATTAACTTATTAGTAAATAAATAATTATTAATTTAAGAAGACTTTTATATGTGATTACTTCTATGATCTTCATATAAGTACTGTTTCTCTTTCAAGTTAAAAACAAAAACAAAAAAATTAACACTTATATTTAGTGATTCAAACCCAAAAAAGAAAGAAACAAATATGTCATTCGGATTTTGACATTTAACTTTATTCAGAATTTAGATTAATTTAGTCTATTCAAATTTTAGACCAAAAAAAAAAAACAAATGTCACCTAAATCTTTTGTAAAATAATATTGTTGGGACTGAGAACAAAGATTGTTTTAGCAAGTTTAATTGTAAATAGATAATTTATTAACTTATTAGTAAATAGATAATTTATTAACTTATTAGTAAATAAATAATTATTAATTTGAGAAGACTTTTATATGTGATTACTTCTATGATCTTCATATAAGTTCTGTTTCTTTGACCAAGATTCATATATGAATTTCAAAAGTTATCATCTATATACAAGAAATATTGATAAATGTTATGAATATGTACATATAAGTGCAAAAATTAATGTAGTATATCGCACATAGACATAAAATTCTTGTACATACTTTTTTAAATTTAATAACTTAGAAGATAGAATATTCAAATACTTAAAGTACATAGAACAAAACTTTATAAATATGTTGGTCACTAGTTTTATTTTTAGCCTCAAATTATCAAGATGGATTCTTATGAATTGAGAAAATTGAAGTGGTCAAGAAAAGCTCCTAAATATCATGAATTTTATATGTTATTTATTATTAGTATTTTTATATTTGTCTAATTATTAGTTTATATTTTGATTGCACCCTAAATGATTCGAAAAGAAATTATTATTTTATGTATTTAGCGAGATTATTAATTTAGGTCATGTTTGAAATTAAGGTGTTTTAGCATGTAGAAAAAAGTTGTAACTATTAAACAAAAGTTAATAGTATGTAATAAATATAATTTGGACAAAATTATTAAAGATATAATATATTTTTCATCATGTAAGTGAAAAATCATATTGCCATGCTATAGCGGCTAATATTTATCAAACACTTTAATACTGTAGTTTAAAAGTTATAACTATCTAACCTCAATCTCAAACAAGTTCTTCGCACATTAGCTCAAATTAGGATTGAAAATATTTTATTATTTAATCAAAATTATTAATTTTTTATTTTTTTAACTATATATAGGAAGGAAAGTGATTTATTATCCAACTGTTAAATGATGAGTAATTTCCAACAGTATGTAATATGATATAATATTTTTAATTGGAAAAAAATAACACTAAAATTAGATAGCATTCCTTAGAAATAGCAACATAGACTTTCTGAAGAGAACATGCAAATTAAATGAGCCATTTGAACTTGCAGGGGCACTAAAAACGAAACCAAATTTTGGATATGATACGAGGATTATAGCGGCCCCTACTCTTAAAATTACAATACAATTTTATAATAAAAAAGTTGTCTCCAAATATTCTGATATAGTTCATCTACAACTTAGTTCGGATGAAGTTAGAAGTCTGATGAGATTAATTTAGTCTAAATAAGGATTATTATTATTATTAAATTAAGAGAAATTTTACTCTTTTATTTAAATAATTAATCTTAATCATTTATTAAAGGACAGGTCTATTTGCACTCCAAAAATTATTTTAAATACTATATTACTTCTTACACTCATCTATTAAGTTTAATAATTTAAATTTAACTTTGTACACTCATAAAATGTCAAAAGTATCCTAACTTAAACCATTTAATTAATTTAGTGTACAACATGAAATCTATGATGAAAAACAAAATTAAAAGTTAAAGATTAGTAATTCAGTATATACTTACAAAAAATGGAATCAAGTCAAGTTGTGAACAAATTCTTTAACACAATTTTAGTTATTAGTTTTGTTTACTAAAGAATATTTTTAATTTATTTTTACACTCATTTCTTTGCCTACAAAACAATTGAAAAAAAAAATAAATCCAATTCGCAGAAGAAGTTAGGCTATGCTGCTGCTGGATGGAACAATTGATTTGGCTTCAATTTGCGCTTCCTCTCCCTCTTCCAAGCAGATATATAAACATCTTGATAATACTTTAATTTAACTTAATATTTTGAAAAATCAAAACAGTCTCTCAAGTCTCGTAGTTAAAATATTTTAAAAATAGTGATTTACTTATTGCTCAAGTAAGTTTTGTTCAAGATGTTAGAAATAAAATTTTTAATATTTAAAGCAAAAAAATTATAGATTGAATAATAAATGCTCAAAGTAATTATATTATATTAAAAATTATCTTCAATAGTAGTTATTATAATTGGTATTTTTTATAATAAAAGAATAAATATTCAAAATAAATTTTAAAGTGTAAATAATCCCACCCTTTATTAAATTAAATGAAAATTTATTTGTACACTTGAACAATCAATCTTGATAATGAACTCATGAGATATCAACCACCTCACCAAATGGCAAACGAGTGGTTCACGAATTATTTCCCCATTTTACAATTGTTATTAACGCCATGCAAGTTGTAACTACATAAAATGACTGTTGATATTAGTTTAAAATATTGGACCGACTATTTTGAAAGAATCAACATGAAGAAACTTCGATAAGGACACTTTACATTAGGAATGTCAAAGGAGATTTATTAGGTCTCTTTGTTTGGTTATAATCAAAAGTTAAAATTAAAAAAAAAAAAAACTGTTTAACAGATTTTAATTAGCCCAAAGTTTTTAATATACAAAATAATAAATAAGTTAATGATAGTATCAATACTTGTAGTTATCAAGTTGCCGGCGGCTTCTTCCACTCTTCGAATTTTTTCTTCTCCTCAAGTCACTGCAAAGAATATTACTTATAATTGCATTAATCTGCGATTACAATATCTTTGACTTTCGTGTTTCAATTTAATTAGGTTTCTATTGAAAAGTATGTTTATTTACATGCATGATTGAGTTATTTAGCTGTGTTTTCTGGTATCTTCAATGAGGGCGCCAAGTGGCTGTGCATCGCGAGTATGACATTATGACGATGTGACTGAAAATCACGATGCTTTCAAAATAGACAGGAGCATTTTTAGTCGCATCAAACGTACATTGAATTAACGATGAAAAATGCCAAATATATTTATCTCTAATTACAAAAGAGAATAATTTTCGGCGGAGAGATCTCTTGTTTTAAATAAGTATAATATATTTTATTCTTTAGTATATTAAAATTGGCGTTCTTTTATGTTTTCGATGGGATACTCTTACTCATTTTGTTAAGTATAAAATTGAGATAGGTTTAGTTTTTTTTTTGTCTTAATCACGAGGTATTTTAGGGAGGGCCCCAACTGCGGGAGGTACCTTTAAGCCCATACCACAACTCAGATTAGAAGTCTCCGCTCGAACCGGGAGGCACAAGTTCTCTCAACAAAGACTACTTTCCTGTGACTCAAAATGGGAACCAAACCCAACCAAGTCACTTAGGGGGACTCTATTATCAGTGGAACTAATACTTTATTAGTTAGATAGGTTAAGTTTTTAAAGAGATAATGTTTTCGTTGGAATACTCATACTCATTTTGTTATTGTAATTAATTTAAAAAAAAAATCGGCACAGCCCACCAAATTGGTGGGTCGTGCTGTGTCGGCCCATGAACTCGTGTAGGTCAATGTTTGTCGGCACGGCTCATTAGCCATCATTAAGAACACTTGTATTTGAGAAGTTATATATATATTAAATTTTATTTGAATATTTATTTAGTTTGGGATTACCACTATGTTGCCTATTTAATTTTGACATTTTTATTTTTTAACTGAGGGATTGGCCTTTTCACACATGAAAAGGTCACGTTATTGGTGATTATTAATTAACCACGAAAAGTCACCACATACTGTGGTCGTTTGGGGTTGAGGTAGCTCACCTATCATTTTGACTCACATTTTTCATACGAAGTGTGTCTCTCAAGGTCGCAACCAGCAAAGCCAGCAACTGGACAGCAACACTCATGAAAGGAAAAATAAAATTGTTAATATGTGGTACAGATTCAATAGAAGCAATCCTAGGACCTACGGCCTGGCCAGGTTGTATAAACAGAGATCAATAAATCAACATTAATATTTTTGGTTGTTTCCACCTTCAAGGGAACCAGAACCTCCTCAAGAATTGCGATTCGAACGTATAGTTGTAAGTGGGATTTGCTTAGTGTCGGTGATAGTTGAGGATAATTTGACATCATCGACACGATTACTTTTAAATGCTGTATTTGTACATGTAAAATGGTGTTGGGGTTAATAAAAAATTGACTCTCAAAATATTCTTGTTCACTATATTGAATAAAATCACGAGTTTAAGAGATTATAATAGTTAGTTAAATTTAGAATTTATTATGAAATCGATTCTAAAATTTATAATTTGTAACTGGTAATTAAATTCTTAATTCGGTCAATTCAATTTAGATTTTAATATAAAATTAAATCCTGAACTTAAGATATATTTAATGAGTTTGGGAAATTTAATCAAAAGTTTAATAGGCAGCGTTTTTAATTATATATTAAAAGCATCGGTTACAGAATTTATAATAGTCGAATTTATGGATGAAAATGCCCCTCACAAAATTCTATAAATTGGCACATTCTTCTACATCACTTCTAGAGGGGAAATTTGTAAAAATAACTTTAAAAAATTTATTATTTTCACAACTAGCCCCCTAAATTTTTTCCTCTCAATATTAGTAAAAAAATTCTCCCAAGTACCGAAAATACCCCTCCCATAACTCCTCCCTCTCCTTCCTCTTGTTCCCTCTCTCTCTCTCTCCCTCTCTCACCGCTGAATTTTCTCCCAACATGTTCACTCATTGCCAGCAATTTCCCGGAGTCTATTCTTGGTAGCTAATATCACCAAAATTTCGGTCAAAAGCTGAAATTAAAGGTTAGGCAAAAAAACCCTAGATTTCTATTTTCTATTCTTCTTCTATGTTGTGATTTTTGTGTTGTGTTGGTGATGGTGAGTGAAGATTGAAGGGTTTGTGATGTTGATTGCATGAGTGAAGTTGTTGGTGTGATGCATGGGTGAAGAAGTTGCCGTGGGCGTGGATTAAATTGTGATGGCGCGCGATTTACGATCAGGTACGACAAGCAGTTACCATTTTTTTTAATGTGAAGTTGGTGCGACATGCGCCTGTCGCATCAAGAGATAGTTTCAATGCAACTCACTCTTGCCTGTCACACTAACATACAATCACACTGAAACTCTCTTGTCGCACTAAATCAAATTGACTCTATTTCACTTTGTTAGAATCGTGTCAGATTGGTGTTGGATCTGGATGGATTCAACTGTATTTGATCGGAGTTCACTTTTACCATTCATTGTCGTCATTTGCCGTTGCCGTTTGCCGGTGATGATTCAAGAATGCAAGGCTGTGTTTGGTTTGATAAAGAGGGAGAAGAAAAGTTGTGTTTGATTTGATAGACAAGGGTAATTTGGGAAAGAAACCTTGTGTTTGGCTAATTATGATAGGAAAAACTTTGGAGGGCTAATTGTGAAAATTACAAAATTTTTTGAGTTATTGTTGTAAATTTCACTTTCTAGAGATATGAGAGAGTGTATATGGTGGAAATGATAGGAAATTTACAAAATTAACCTAATTTTTTTTGTAATTTTCATATTTAACCCTCCAATTTTTTTCCTATCAACATTAGCCAAAAACCCTCTCAAGTGTCGAAAATACCCCTTCCATTCTCACAAAGCTTCCTCTCTCTCTCTCTCTCTCTCTCTCTCTCTAACTAACGATTTCTCTCCAAAGGTGGTCACTCATCGCCGGTGGCTTCCCGGAGTCCATCCTTAGTAGCCAACATCACCAAAATTTCGGTTAAGATCTGAAATCAAAGGTTAATTCAAAAACCCTAAATTTTGAAGCAAGTTATATTTTCTATTCTTCTTTTATGTTGTCGTTTTCTTATTGTGTTGGTGATGGTGAGTGAAGATTGAAGTGTTTGTGATGTTGATGGCATGAGTAAATTTGTTGGTATGGTGCATGGGTGAAGATTGAAGTTGTCGTGAGCTCGGTGCCGGCAGGCATCACACCCGATCAAGTGTGACAAGAGAGTTTCAGTGCGATTGTATGTTGGTGCGACAAGCAACCTGTCGCACCAAGAGTGAGTTGCGCCGAATCTGCCTCTCAATGTGATAGACGCCTGTCGCACCAAAATTGTGCTATCGGCAACCTGTCGCACCAAAATTATGCGATAGGCAGCCTATCGCACCAAGAGACAGTTTCGATGCAACTCACTCTTAGTGCGAGAGGTTGTCTGTCGCACAAATTTAGTGCGACATGATATATAATCGCACTGAAACTCTCTTGTCCACGAAATCAAGTTGACAAAACACCTCTTAACACTCAGTGATGCAAAGATAAAGTATAAACAATCTAAAAAACATTTCATCAAACACTTAATACGCAATATTTTTACAAAATCAATTTCTTTTTAATTAGCTTACCTAGGTTTTGGGCTCTATTTCACTTTGTTAGAATCATATTAGATTGGTGTTGGATTCGGATGGATTCAACTGTATTTAATCGGAGTTCTCTTTTACCGTTCGCCGTCGTCGTTTGCTGTTACCGGTGATAATTCAAGAGTGCAATGTTACGTTTGGTTTGATAAAGAGTGAGAAGAAAAGTTGCATTTTGTTTGATAAACAAGGGTAGTTTGGGAAAAAAAACCTTGTGTTTGACTAATTATGCTAGGAAAAACTTTGGAGGGTTAATTGTGAAAATTATAAAAGTTTTTGGGTTATTTTATAAATTTATAGGAAATGATGGGAATAAAACTAGTAAATAGAAGAATTGAATTAGATAATCTTCTACCTCATCCTTTGTCGTACTTATATTTTGATATAGTTCAAACACAATTAGGCGTTCACTATGGAATAACTTGGTGATGCGCCAGAGCTATTCATTACTAGGCCTCAGTTTGCATTTTATTTTTTTCCCTTATTTTATGTTAGTATTTCATTGAAATAATTATTACCATAGCTGTAATTTTTATTATTTTCGAAAGTCTTAATTTGTGATTTGTATTTTCCAAATATTTTCCTCCTACATGTGTATTCTATGTATTTTCCCTACAACAACTACCTAAATTCACTTTAGACAAATCAAAATTGTTACAAAAAATGAGTTAGACATTGATATGTTGTATCTTTTAAGCCATTTTGTATTTATGAAATAAAAATTAATATTGTATAGTAAATATGAATTAAAATTAATAAAGATATTATATGATTTTTATCATATAAGAGTGGGATTAAATTAATCTAGCTTTTAAGTAAGAGTAACTGATATTTACCAAGTACTTTAGTGATATAATTTAAAAGGTACAGTTAGCCAACCTCAAGATTTTAACCTAAATCTAAAATTATGACTCCTTAAAAGCTTTTTGTGTTATTGTAATCAATTTTCTACCTTGAGATACCATATACCCTTTTGAGTTGATACACTAGAGAGTGAATAAGTTGAAAGAAAGGGGATTTTGTACCTTATGCCCAAAATAAAAAAAATGAATGAGAGGTTTTGTCACACTTGTCCAAAACTTTTCCTCTAAATAATATATATCACATTATCAGAGTGATTCATGAACATAATGTTGACATCAACCAAATGACTCTACTAAAATACTCTCATATATTTGGCAATAGTTAAAGTGTTAAACCAAATCGTATTTATTGAACCAAAAAAACATCACTGTCATCTAATTGAGATGATAAATTTTCTTGTACTAAAAACATGAGTTTTCAAAGTTCGAATTTTGTTCACATGGATGGAGAAGAAATTGGGTTACATTGAGCCTAAATAATAATAATAATAATAATAATAAAATTACCTTATCCTTTTTATTTTTCTATTCTCATCCCTCAGTTCTTCATCCAATTTTAGCTAAGCTGCAAATACAAACAAGTCTCTAGATGTAGTTGGGCCTTCAGGCCTTCTTTCCACATTTGAGGGAAAATCAAATTGGGCCTGCTGTGCTTATTTAGATTTTAGCTATTTCTGCATCATATCTTCTCAATTCTTGTACCCTCTGCTTGCTTAATGTTTCAATATATACAATATGTACTTACAAAGTACCGTTTGAGATTAAAATAATCTACTTCGTATTATTGTGCTAAAAGAAAAAGTAGGTATAGCATACAAAAATGTAGCAGTATTTGATAAATTATATTATAACAATGTTGCAAGTTTTAAACATAAATGTGAAATTTTCTACCATGTAGATAATAAAAAATTTATCACTCAAATTTACTCATTGCGTTAAAAAAAAAAATCACTTCACTGGGGAATTACATAAACTCCGTAATCCATGCAATGAAATGTAATAAGATTCATAAAGAAATATAATAGAATTGTCTCTCTAATAAAATACTCAAGTTATAAGATGATCTTCAAAAATGTAATTAATTTTTAGGCTGCGTACAAAACACCACCAATCTTTTTTGTCAAAATTTTGTAACATTACAACATCAATTCCACGCCACAAAAAAATATAATTACATGGTGGGGTTCCTTACTTCCTTTACTTAAATTTCAGACTTAAAATTATGAAAAATTAAGTCAAGGAGACCCAACCCAAACTTTGATAATAAAATAAAAAGAAAATGTATTTTTTTCATTATAAATATAGAAAATGGTCATTGTATTTTTTTTAAACAATTAATGGTTTACGCAATTTAAAAAGCTCTTTTCTATTTTTAGAACGTAAAGAGATTGCCAAAACTCAAATCGAAACTAATACCAATCAAATAAAACTACTTACAGATTACTTGATAAGTTTTGGGTTTTTTTTTATAAATAAAAGCTCTTAATTATCCATCTCATTCCTGAATTCCGGACATGTCAATATAAAAGTTATGATATGTTTACTAATCAGTGATTAAAATGGACTGGAATTAGAATGAAGTGGAATCCGAATAAGTTGGAATCAGAATGAGGAATTATTTAAGAACAAATTGTTTATTTTAAAAGTGGGAATCAGAATTATATTGAGCTGTATTGTCATTAATGCGTTTACTTTATTTTGGAATCAGAATAAATTGTTACAAGTTACTAAACCGACCTTAATTAATTACTGTCATTTTTTTATTATTATTATAATTAATACTTATTATTATTATTCCTACAACTACTAATAATAATAATATAAGAAAGGATAAAAATAAAAATTTTAAAATTTAAGTAGGGATAATATAATCACATTAAAAAATAAGATTTCTACTTTCACCTGTAAAATGAAAATGAGAACTCTTATAATCATTACAAAATTTTAGATGGAGCTCCACTTTAATTCATATTTCACCTAAGTAAGGTGGCGTTTATTTTTTTATCTGAAATCTGAATAGACCTGAATTAGTCTGAATTCTGAATATGTCTGAATATCTGAATCTGAATAATATGTTTGTTTTTTTCGTCTGAATCTCGAAAAATAAGTATTAAGTTGTTTGCTTTTTTCAACTTAAAAAGCTGAAAATATGTACTTTTACATTTGTATCCTTATTAAATTTGAATGTCAAATAAATAATATATTAAATACCACAATATTTTAACATTTATAAGTAAAACTATATTCAAGTGAATACATAATTATTTTAGAATTTTAATATATAAAATACCATAAATTTTAAATTTTATCGTATATAATATAAGAAAGAAAAAATATGGATATTTTTATGTGGGGTAAATATCTATGGGTGAGTTTTGGGATAGACATGAAAAATAAATTATAAAACAGGGATATTTTTGACATTAGCAAGTAATTGACTTAATTCAGATTTCTCCATTAAGTAAAAAGCCAAAAAAATTAGCTTATTTTATTAAGTCAAAATTATCTAAAAATTCTCATTAAGTTATAAAAACAAACACCTCTAATTAACTTAATTAATTAAGTTAAGTCACTTTAAGTTATTAAGTTAAAAAACAAACGCCACCTAAGAGTATTTTTCTTTCTCATTCACAAGAAGCGAACGACAGTCCATTAGCCAAAACGTCATCGTTTAGCTCTTTCATTACAAAAGCTAGTCCATTTTATCTCCCCTTACACACGTGGCAGTCCCGGCAACAACGCCAACCTCCTCTAAAACTGAACCCCTCCACAGACAGTTCTTCAATTCAGACAAAGCAAGAAAAGAAAGTACTTTGATGTCCTCTGTTCCTGATTCTGTTTCCATTTGCAGAGCTGATTGAGATGAATTTATAATCACACCTCTTTCAGAACCCCAGGAAAAAAAAGGAAAAAAAAATATGCAGAATTTGGCGCCCCATAAGCCAGTCATTTCAAGAACAAAGCTTCCCTTATTATTAGCTGCTGATTCTTTGCCATCTCGTGCTAGCTTATTGAGAAGAATCCCCATTTCACCCTCATGTAAGTTTCCAATCAAATAATTCAATTTCTATAAATTTTTATTTTTGGTTTATTACTTTTAGCACTTGTTTTAACAATTTGCAAAATCTCTGTGTGTGTCTGTCTATTTATATGTAGTAAGATGTAGGGAATTATCAAGGTTGAATTTATCAGGTGGAAAATTCATAGTTCAAGCATCTAATATTGGTGTGGGATCTGGGGGACATGAAGGTAGCAACGAAAGTGAGAATCAAAAGATATCTGGCAATTCATCTGAAATGTGAGTAATAAAGCTGTTTAATGATGTTTAAGCAAAGTATTTGGGTCATGATAGAGCTCTATGTTTAGCACTAGCTCGTGATTGTAAGTATGTTTGTGAATTTGCAGTCAGAAGGCTCCCAGTCGTATTCCGTATCCTGTGTCTATAGCCCTTGTGCTTCTGGGATGTGGTTTGGTATTTTCATTGATTGCCTTTGTGAAAGGAGGACCAACGTTGGTTCTAGCTGCGATTGCAAAGTCAGGCTTCACTGCTGCATTCTCGTTAATATTTGTCTCTGAAATTGGGGACAAGGTAGCTAACTTAACATACACTTGCTTGTAATATCTCTATTTTGCTATTTTCGCTAATATTTGTTGATGCATTTAATATACTGCAATTGTTTGTATCAATTTGCTGAAAATTTTCAATTTAAGAATCCACTGTGTTCAGGTACTTAAGATTTTGTCTCTAAGGATACGTCATAGGTGGTTCTATATATACACTCCTACAAGAAAAAAGCTGGGAAAAGTAAAAATGGAATGTTCTAAGATAAGCCTGGAAGAAGAAATTTAACAGGCTAATATGGAAAAAAAGAAAAAAACCTTAATGGTACATCAAGAACATTGCTATGCTTGCTTGATGTGCTTGCTTTCATATTTCCAGAACAACTGTGGACTTTTGTGTCTCGGTGAGCAAGTTATGCCCACTAACCAACTAAGGAACCCTTTCCAGACTATATACCCTGATGAGTATACCAGTTATCGGCTTGAAATGAAGAATAGTTGCAGTAATCAATGGAAATTGATATGCTTAAGATAGCAAATAAAAGCAAAGGATTTGTAGAATGATAAATAGTAGTGACCAATGGAAATACTTCTTATGGTATCTGCAGCAAGTGCAGGTAAATTACAAAAATTAATAGATTGCTTTAAGAGAAAAGTATCTGAAACTAATTTCCAAAAATGCAAGTGATTAGTTGATACCCTCCATGAACCTCTGTATGCTTGAAGATGTGCAAATGAAGGAATAACTCTTTCGAACACGTTCTTCCATGTCTAAATAGCTCTATGGCTAAGAAAATAGAAATAAAAATACTGTACAAAGTTGAATTGATCTGCTACTTGCTACTGTAATCCTGAGTTTAACAAGAATTCTTCTGAAAATGTGCCAAAGAAGTATGATTAGACATAGATCTTAGACCTTAGACCTTATGGCTACTCTTGGCATAGCATTTCTTTGTTCAATTGTTGGTATATTTTTCTTTCACAATGCTGAGGTTTGTGCGTTGACCTGTCATCCGTCAATAGGCCTATATGATGAGAGTTGCATTAGATTGAGTTTTGGGCACTTTAATACTAGGAGTAGCTTCTGCATTTTGCAAATGATTTGAGGGGTGATAAAGTTTGTAAACTTCATTTGCTTTCTGTGGGGTCTTCTTGAGTTGAGTTGGTTCGATTTGCATTTTACTAATTGCAAAGTCATGTGGTTTAGCGGCCGAAAGCTTAATCAAATAAAATTAAAATGGAAGGCTGATGGTTTAGTTTTTTTTTTTTTTTTTTAACATGCATTTTGTTTATATTCTATATCTTTTCTTGTCAATTTCTTCATTATCTGTATACTATCTTTGGTTAAACCTAGTTTCTCATACTTAGAATGTGTACTCAATTCACCTCTTTCTATTAAATTTGTTAGACACATTCTTCTAGAATTTGAGATTTTGTGCTTTTTTTTTTATATGTGCAGACATTTTTCATTGCTGCACTTTTGGCCATGCAATATGAGAAAGTACTGGTATGTTTTCTCCTATACTTCTTCATTCTATATGTTTATGTCAATCTTCAATTTTCGTCTTGCATTACTGGTATATTCAATTTCGTACAAATGAACCTACAAGCTTCTTCTGCTGGCAAAATCTTTATGGTTAGGTTCTACCCTTGTTGATTTTCTATTTTATTTTCACTGATACATGGTCTTCTCAACACAGATGGTGCACATCAAAGATAATGCATGAGAAAATACACCAGATTTTACTTAGATGAATGAAATTATATGTGCTCATTTTTCTTGCACTGGGTGAAAGTCGAGCCATTTCTGAAGAGTGGGAATATTGTATTTATCCTCAAAAGATCATCAATATAGCATTGGAAAGACTTCATCATCATTTGGGTTGCCAGGGATATTGGTTTTTAGTTTATGCACTCCTCAGGTTGAGTTTGTCTCATTCACATTAAAGTTACTTGGTTAGTGAGTTAGATTTGGTTGAGGGACAGCCGTCGTGTTAGGTTCCATGTGGAACAACAAAGTGAGGACTACAAGGACCTTTGGTGGGGAGAAATCTCATTGCATAAACTCAAGTAGATTTCCTTGAGGTGCCCTGTTTAATAGTTGTTTGTCTCTACTAGTTCACTTTCACCGTCTGATGTTTCAAGCTATATGGTCAGAGCATTTGAACTTTTCATTACCTGTTCATAAATCTTGGTTAAACCTGCAATTCTTGATCAGCTTTCAATTAGAAGAAGATAAACAATAAGAAAGAGAAGTAGACATTGGGTTTTAAGTCAGGTCTCTCTTAGCTGATTTTCTGTATTGCTGAATATATACCATTGTCTTAATTTTAAGATTTGCATTGCTTACAAATTCTTTATGGATTAAATTGTCCTCACAGTGCTTTATTTCATTTACAAGGTTCTTCTGGGGTCGATGGCTGCTCTTGCACTTATGACAGTGCTATCAGTTGTTATTGGAATTATTTTTCATTCGGTGCCTTCTCAATTCGAGACAAGTAAGACGCACTTCTTGGACCCTTTCTGATCAGATTTGCTTGAATTTATAAGCTTAATTTTTCAGAAGGAATTATCCAGAAATTTTTCCCTTGAAATAAAACCATGCTGGACATATTTAGTCTTATAAATGCCTCTATTATGTTCATTTTTGTTGGGATCAATTGCCGTATGATGATACTTTATTGGAAATGTTGATGTCTAGATTGATATGTATCCCCAAACTTTTCCACTTGTCTGAAAGGTTGACTTGCAAAGTGATAGTGCATGCTGTATAAATTATTCCGAAGTCTTTGTCACCATCCTTTTTGGTATGCTTGTGCTAGTGTGTTCTGTGATAGATTGTAAAACTTGTAAAACTCAGTTTCTGACTAAAATCACCATCTTCTATCTTTTGTACAGAACACTTTCTGCCACTTTCCTATGTGTATGAGTTTCACTTGAATGATCAACTTGAACCATATATGCTTTCAATTTAGTACAATATCTTGAGTTAACAACAAATATTAAAACTGCACACTTGGTCAGTTGTCAGTTTGAAATATAGCTTCAGACTTTTGTGCAACAATTCTATTGATTGTATTTAATTTGAAATTGTTTTATGCTTTCTTATAAATATTTGGGGTCATGGGAACAGCCTTGCCAATTGGAGAATATGCAGCAGTCACTCTATTGATGTTTTTTGGCCTCAAATCAATAAAAGATGCATGGGACCTTCCTTCAAAAGAAGTAAAGAGTGGGGACAAAAATGGCCGTGAACTTGATGAATTAGCCGAAGCTGAGGAACTTGTGAAAGAGAAGGTAATATTATAATTTTGAAGCCTCCCTGAGGCTTCATTCAGATATGAACTAACTAGTGATAGTTGCACTTTTATGATTGTATGCATATAAAGAATGTTACATTAGGTCTATGCAGGGTTTTTTCTGAGTACTTTGTTTGTTTGGTTATAACAATTAACTTTGTTTTCAATTTTTTCAGTTGTCAAAAAGGCTTTCAAATCCACTGGAGATCATCTGGAAGTCATTCAGTCTTGTATTTTTTGCTGTGAGCTTCTTTTGCCTTCTATGTAAAATGATAATGTTAATTTTTTTATGGCTTGAAATTTTGTTTTCTTTGACCTCATAATCAGTTTGGATTTCCCTTTTTAATATTATAATTTCTTTTAGGAATGGGGAGATCGCTCAATGCTTGCAACAATTGCCCTTGGTGCCGCACAGGTGAGCTTCTCATAATTTCAACCTTGAAGTATATTCTCCAACGATTCAATGTGACACTAGCTAATTCTTTTTCCTGTCTCTCTTAAACAGTCACCATGGGGTGTGGCTAGTGGAGCAATTGCTGGACACCTATTGGCAACATCTTTTGCTGTTTTAGGGGGAGCTTTTCTTGCCAACTATATTTCTGAGAAACTGGTAGAGCAAAACTTTTTTCTTTTATATCATGACCCACGAAGCTTCAGTTCAAATTTCTTGCAACTCACTCAGTTTTCTGCCAGGTTGGCTACATTGGTGGAGTGCTGTTTCTAGTTTTTGCCGTGGCCACATTTTTTGGGGTTTTCTAATTAGTTAGAAATCTAGAGCAACAGGGAATGTTTCAAATCAAGGATAGCAAGATATTGGTGATTGAGAAGATTGGAGTACAAGACACAACTAATACTTATTGAAAGAGATAAGAGAGATCGAGATTTTTGCTGTTTGCTGTTTGCTGTTTGCTGTCCACATTTGTAACTTAAAAAGCTTTTAGACCCACACCTTTTTCTTTTGAGTGGTTGAAGCAACAGAGCTACTTGAAACGTTAGATACCAGAGAACTCTAGCTAATGTTACAAGAATGATTTCCTCAGATGCACAATCAATTTATTCTGGTGAACTGGGTTAATTCGGACAACCAGTCATTCACTGTCTTGAGTAGTGTTCCAGGACGTAGAGTCTGACATTATCAGGGCTATGTTTTTCATTTTCGAGTAGTTTCATTCTTTCTTTTCAAATAAATATAATTCATTTTCTTCTCCAATTCTGCTTTTTATATTTCACATTTTAGAAGTGAACCACAGAGTGAATGATAAAACAAAACTGCCAGAAAATCCCATCTCCCAACTGAGAGTAGTGAATAAAAATAGAACAAAGTTGAAGGATAACAAGTTATAAATTGCAAGCAATTCCCTCAAGTTCTCATCTTTCTTCAATAGCGTATCAGTTATCAGTAGTTTAGATGGACGGTAAACCTCAGCAGTGTCTCAGCACCATCGGTAACATGTTGCCCGGGAGGAATGAGTGCCCTAACTTCGGCAAACCCTCTTGCATTCTTGAACTTACCAGTCCCACCGGTCACTGACAAGTGTGACATTGTGCTTCCAATCTTATAAAGGCCATAGAAGTTGAGGCTATCACCGTACTCGCCACCTTCAATCATAGCAGTAAAAGTCATCATCTGCGATGTCCCGTCTACCGAACTCGCGATGTAAACTCCCTGAGCTCTGCCGATGGCCTGTGACCCCAGCTCAGGATTCGATGTCAGGATGTCATCGATGACAGTGATGGTTCCAAAGCCGAGCCCCAAACCGTCAGGTCCCAGCTGGGTTTGAGGATTCTGACCATTTGCAGAAGTTGTGCCTGCTAAACCAGTTCCTAAAGGGATGCCATTGTTGCCATTAACAGTAGGGATGGCACCATTGGCATTTGGAATGACTACGCCGCCTTCCGGAGGACGCAATCCGACTGGCCGAGCAAATGGCACTTGACCATTATATATGTTGCCTAGCAAGCCAGTTACTGGCCTTGCCGTTGGGCTGCTCCCCCCAAGAATGTCATGCATGTATAGCTCAAGAATCGGTACTTCTCCAGTTGCAGTTATTATCACTGCTTGTATTAGAGCAATCATAGTTCCGAGGAACACGAAAGCTGATAGTCTCTTGAACATCTTGATGTGCGTATCAGTGTGTATGCTGAACAGATAGGGTGATTCAGATGATGATTCTCCAATATGGCTAAAGACATATATTGCTCTTATAGGCCTTAAAATTGATGGAATGGAGTTGTTATAATGAGATTAGAAATTGAGGTGTATGGTGTAGTTGTTGGAATTATATTAGATAGGGAATGTTGACCAATCTATCAGGACTGTAATGACTGTTTATCCTTCCAATTTGAGCAACAAGAAGATGGTCAAACGTCTTGGGTGTTTAGTTTCAACGAAACCAAAATCATCTTGTAATTAACATATCAAGCATGCAGGTAAAATCAAATTAATATAAAAATTGTAATAGACACTAGAAAAGTTAAATTCAGTGTACTACAATTTAATGTACTGAACTCGATCTTCAATGTTAATGGAGACGCCCAAACCAATGAGAATCTCACAAACCAATATGCTGAAACAACTCGCTCTCTTCATATTTCTTCAAAAAATTGTTTAAAAAAATGACAAAATGCACAAAATCAACTATAACACCATAAATAATTATATGGTATTATGGGACAAAATAAAATAATCAATTAACATTGTACTATCATGAAGTGTTATAGTTTATTTTATCAGTGTTTGGTCTCTTTAGTATTTTTATTCGGACAATTGATATATTTTGCATGGAAAAATTTTATGTACATTAGAGTTACGTAGAAAAGTCAATTGAATTATAACACATATAAAAACACACATGTCACAGTTCTATTGGTTGATTGTATGTAAGGTAATGAAAAATTTATAGCAATATGATAGATCAATCGTAAGATGAAAGTAACAATGTGATTTTAATATCATCATGTTCCAATGTATGGATCATCTAGGCTTTGACTATGGGAATATTCTAGTGATTGGTTGTTATGTCATCCAGATACTTCTTGCTCTCAATCCTCTCTTATTCTCCCTCTGGGCAAATAGGAAAAGCGCCAAATAATTGCCACGACAAAAATTTTTAAAAAACTGGTTTTTGAATCATCATTCATGGATGCATTAGCAATACAACCAAGCGATTTATCCTAGTATAAATAGAAGATATACTAATCTTTTCTGAAACAGACGAAGAATATCTAAAACACTTAGAAATATTTATAGAAATCATAGAAAAGAAAATGGAATTATTAAAAGAAAAAAAATAAAATATTTAAGAACATAATGTCACAAGATGATATAGAATTTTACAAGACCACAGAGCGACAAAAATAGTTGAATTCGACCAAGAATTGATATTAAATAATAATAATTAAAAAAAACATTTACAAAGTATTGCCAAAACGAGTAACCATACTATGGGGTTAGATGAGCTAGTGGGTGAATTTTGCTTGGTTTTAACTTATATTAAATATAATATAGAGAGATTCTTTCATCAAAGAATTATCTAAAAGATTTAAAGAATTGCAAAACACAGTTGAAGTTATGAATTGGAGTTATGTGACATCGAATTATCAAGTCATGGGATTAACTGGTAAAAGGGTAGAGCTGGTAATAAAAGAATAAATCCTACTAAGTCAGATAATGAAAAGATAATCACCAATATCACATTTGATACTGACGTCTTTTCTGCTTTTGTCAAATGAATTAACTTTTTCCAATAATTAGTGAGATTCTTGCTTTCACTGGAGTAATTTCTTCAAGCATGTGACTTTATAATCCCATAACTTGATAATTCAATTAATAAATATCACGTAATTCTGATTCATAATTGCAATTGAATTTTACAATGTTGCTGTAAACTAGACATAACCTAGAGAAGGAAGTTAAGCATTTTGGAGATTATTTTATAATCAAGAATTCTAGAAGAAAATTGAAGAAATATGTTAAGAATTTAGATATGTTTTGAATTGTGTAGGTAAATTAATCAATGGTCAAGTACAAACAATAATATATGATTTATGATGGACCCAAGGTGTTAGGGCATTCACTGTGTAGAGAAATTTTACGTCTTCACTTATGTGGAACCACCAACTAATAATATTTAATGTGTATCACAATTTTTAAACCTAGAGTTAATTAATTAAAAGTTTAACATTTTTTTTCCTTTCTCTCTCTTTTTCCTCTAGTTTAAAAAAATTTATTCTCTCTTCCAAATTCAAAAACCGAAAACCAAAAAACAATAATTTATTAAAAGTCATAAAAATAATTAATTGAATAAAGAAAGAGATTTTGGAAAGGATTCTTCTCTTCCCCGCCAACTCCTTCATTATTCTCTCTCCAGCCATCTTTGAGTTTCTTAATCATGTCATTGTCACCCCATGAAGCTTCAAATTCTGTTGCATTTCTACACACATAAAAACACTTGTAATATCAGTGGTATTATTGCTACCATTCCTAGGAACAGGGGGTTTTTCTAGTTCTTAAGCACTGGATTGACTGACTTGGAATCAACTGAAGAAACGATGGTGACACGTCGGTAGAAGAATCATAATCAACCAGATCAACGGACCGCTGAGATCAAGAACAAGATTGATGGGAACTTGTGAAAAGCTGTGATGAATCTTGCAATGTAATGCAAAGTTGAAGCATCTTTTATGCCGAGGATGGAAATAGAATTAACATTTACGTTAACAAGAAAAATAAGGTAAAGAAACAATAATTTATTAAAAGTCATAAAAATAATTAATTGAACAAAGAAAGACATTTTTGAAAGGCTTTTTCTCTTCCCTACAAACGCATCCATTATTCTCTCTCCAGCCATCTTTGAGTTTTCCAATCATATCATCCCATGAAGCTTCAAATTTTGTTGCATTGCTACACCTGGATATCCTGGATAGCCAAGCACAAGCAGTAGTCTCAAAGAGTGATGCAGTTGGATCAATGCACATTGGTACTTCGCCCACGAGGAAATGCCTTGTATAAAGGGTTAGTGGAGAACGTATAACCATATAAAGCCCATAAGAGATCTAATACTGCCCAATGATACACACGCCCATGATTGAGTTTGCAGAAAGATCAGTATTGTTGGCCTTATGAGGGGCCAATGACCACTCTTAAGACTACAAAAGAATGGAGTTTAATGATTTAATGCACATTCTTTGATCATCAATTGATTTTAAGAGTAATAGGACATTTTTACTTCAAAACTTTGTGGTTAAGCATACTGAAGCTGGAGAAATTTAATGATGGGTGACTTGTTGGGAAGTAACAAGTGCCTCGATGATACAAGTTTTTTTTTTTTTTTAATATATATTTGGTAGTAATCTCTTGCCCTGGCCCATTAAGCCTTCTACAAACCCTAATTTCATCATAAGCTTAACCTATTCTTATAAGCCACATTACTCGGTAAGTAGAGCAACTTAGTCCTTAAGATAGTTATAATCATATTTAAAGAGAAAACCTAATCCCTTTATCACTAATATAATATAAGATCATGACATTCCTCTTTTCATAGGGATATTCACTGCTCAAGATGATCAACAACATAATCTTTATCCTAGTAACCTAATCTCTGTGATTCTCTGCATTTTTCACCATAAACAACAACTTTGCAACCAACAATCACCATAAACAACAACTTTGCAACTTTGCAACTAATCTACAATCAACAACTTTCGATCAAAACTCCATTTTGATCGAAACCACCATGAACCCCTACCTTAAGCTATAACTAATTAATGCTGAATAGATTTGAGCTTTATGCCATTGATCTTGCATTTCCAAGTAAACAGATGCATTATATAAAAGTTCAAATTTTACCTTGATTAGTCATGAATCCAAAATTTGTTGTTTAGCTTGTTTCTTGCCCGTGAATCTAGTGCTTTTTTCCTCCAATTTGCAGCAATTTTAACTTCGATTTCAGCTGTAAATCGAGCTCTTCATGCACTGAATACACCCTCAATCAACAAAGAGAGAAAGAGAGAGAGGTGCACTGTACTCATACCCCATATTTTGTGAACAATGAACTCCTAATGGGTTGAACTATTTTTCTTCCCTTCCCAAGCTCTATGCAACTTCAATGAAAAATGTGAAGCCTTTATTTTTTTAATTTTTTTTTCTATTCTTTACTTATTTTAATGAGGAAATTCTACAATTAAAAACAGAGCTGAGGATGCGGAGCTAGAGGTCGCGTGATTTGATTATCTTCTTTCCCTTGAGCAAACACTTCATGGAGTTCCAATAAGCTGTAAATTTTATCTTGTACGTTTCTCTTTTATTTTCAGAATTAATTTGCATTTTCTGTTCTTGTTTAAATATTGTACATTTCTCAACCCCAAAATGTTGATAAATAACGGTACGTGATTACTAATAGAACCATGTGCTAAAAACTCAAATAGAAACAAAAATAGTTAATGAATTTAACTATCAAAATCAAATTAAGAGAATGAATGGCGATGATTCAAATCAAATTAAGAGAATTCAAATTTAAATTAGCTTTTAAAATCTCCAAGCACTGACTTGAGTGTTAGAGTATCTTTTGCAGGAACATGCTCAGGTTTAATTGTCCTATTTTTACGAGAATTGAGAGTTTAATCCAGGATAATTAGAGGAATCAAATACCATACCTACTTCATTCTACTTCGAATTATCTTGCTTATGATGAGTGAAGGTTTAAGAACCTTCAAATAGTAAGAAAATTCTTGGATCAAGATTTGATGATTTGTCTTGCGCCCCCCACCCCAAGATCTCACTTAGGCTTTGTTTAAGATTGAGTTTAGATAGTTATAGTTTCAAAGTTGCAGCACTAAAGTGTTTATAAATATTATCTGCTATAGTTTGGAAGCTAAGTTAATTTAATTTTACACTTGTATATGAAAAATATATTATATCTTTACTAATTTTATCAAAATTATTATTTAAAAATTATATTTATTACATCATATTAACTTTTATTTTATAATTACAATATTTTTCTATAATACTTCAGGCTTTAACACTCTAATGATAGAGATTCAACTATTCTCTATTTCTAGGCTTTGTTCTCTTCAAGAACGGAGCAGTTGTTTTGTAATTTTTGTTCATTATCAGTGGTCAACACGTACAACCTCCTTTCAAAATAAACCGACATGTCGTATATAATTAGTGGGTGATAGGCACAGTGTCCATTTCTTGTAACCGACAATGTCGTCGCCTCTCGATTATAGATTCTTGTTCATTTTTTAACTCGAATAATATATATTGCTCTGTTTAGTAGGGCTTGTGTAAGGCAGCATTATGCAATTTAAATTATTAACAAATAATTGTACAGAAAATTTCTCTCTCTCTCTGAATTTGGAAAAATGTAAATAAGAAATGAGACGAGTGCTTGTTGCGAATCCAAACTAATTGCTCCACTTACAAGTCTACGATATGTGTAACAAGCTAATTGCTTCACTGTCTTTCAAATTATTATTTTTTTCTTTTGAAAATGTTGAATTTTTTCCGCATTGAAATTAATACCAAAGACAAGGTTTTAACCCAAATCTATTTTAAAAAAGTATTACATATTGTGAGAACATTTAATTATTTATCTTTTAAAGTCTTAGGTAAGTCTAATTCCAAACCCCTAGCTTTGCATGTAACACTTTGTTTCGTATACAGATACAATTAGTTGTTAGTAATAAGTTTCGACCAATTTGCTGTAATTCTTTTCCTAACAGTTGTCTTTACCTCTTCTATCTTAAGAAGTAAATATTATACATTATTCTCATTCTAAATTTTGATTATTCCTGAATCCCATCAGTAAACACACCATTAATGTAGCTCATGAGAGTAACCAGAGTAGTAAAAGGTCGATGAAGACAACATCTCTTGGATATGTCTGGTGATTCCCAAACATCATAATAAACCAAGTCTAGAATGCATTTACTTTTGGCGTAAGATTTGCTGAACTTCAATCTATGCTGCTTACTTGTAACACATCGCTCACATAATGGTAAGTTTACTGATTTGAGCCCAGGAAGCAACTATCACTTAGAGAGAATCTTCAAATCTTATTCCGACATATGGCCAAGTTTGAGATGCCACATCATCGCCGACTCTTCTTCATTTGATGCGACACATGCATCAGCTTCCTGTAGCTTTTCTCCCTTAAGTAGGAATATATTATCACCGATCTTTTTCACCTTCATTAATACAAGCACACATTTGACTATCTTCATGATTCCATTTTCTACACGAGTTTTGCAGCCAAGACTAAAGACAATAGATTCTTCTTCAAGCCTTTAACATTTCATATCTCATTAATTGTGTGAACTCTACCAAGAAACATTTTTATTTCAACAGTACCAATACTAGTGATCTCCAAGGCATGATCATCTCCCATGTATACAAATCCTCCTGAGATAGGTTCATATGTGTGGAACTATTCTGTCCGAGAGGTCATGTGCTAGGTAGCTCCTCAGTCTATAAGTCAGACATCAGATAGCCGTTTTCTACCTTTTAAAACAATTGTTGCCTCACTATAGAGAATTTCGGCATTGTCCGAGGTACTTGCTACACACCCTTGAGCATTTGATGACTGAGGATCTTTAAAACTTCTTCTCTTTTGGTTACTCGAACACTCCTTCTTAACATCCCATTTCTTGCCACAATTGTAGTATTTGACATTCTTCTTACTTCTTGATTTTGATGTACCATGGTTGTGACTCTCACTAAGGCCACGTTCCGTTGATCTCCCTCTCGTCAACGATAGTGCTTCTACTTGTTACGAACTTGCTTGTCTGTCTTTCTTATTTTTTTGCCTGCTCTCCACTTGATTATTGTTCGTCAGATTGATGATGAATTGATCATACGAATACAATAGACTTTGAAGTAGAACCTCTACACGTTCATTTTCCTCTATTTTATGGCCCAACATCGTGAGTTGTGAAAATAGAGTCTTCAAAGTGTTGATATGGTCAGTCATCGATGTAGATTTCGCCATTTGAAGAGTGTAAATCTTATCTTTAAGAAGATCTTGTTGTGTAGCGATTTGGCCTCATACAAACTTGAAAGGGAATTTCATATTTCCTTTGCTGTCTTTTTCTCTGCCACACTAGATAACACCCCATCTGCAAGTGCCAAGTATAGATCAGCAGTAACATTACCGTCCATCTCATTCCACTTGTCTTCATTAGTTATCTCTATTGGCATTTCTCCAATTATTGCGAAGAAATTATTCTTCCTCAAAATAGCTTTCATCTTCATTTTCCATAATGAGAAATTGTTTCCATTGAACTTCTCAATTTTGTATTTTTCCGCCATCGCTTTTCACCAAGAACTACTTTTGCTAGGATCGGCTCCCATCGTTTCACGTGAACAGTCACTGAACAGTAACTGTATATATAAAAAATGCCATATACGGAAACAATACTGTATATGTGAATAATACTATATACGTGAATAATACCTTTTACGTGAACAGTATCTTGATTCCAAAAAATACAACCTGGCTCTGATACTACTGTTAGGAAATCGATGGGTGAAGCAGGGTCACAATTAAAATGAAATTGGAAGAAAATGAAGAAAAAACACATACAAAGGACACTAAAAATTTACGTGGTTCGACTTTTAGTCTACATCCACGGGCGAAGACAGAAGGATAAAATTTTACTAGTGGAATGAGGATTATAAATATTGTAATATTTTTTGGCTGATTACCCAGAATCCCAATACACCCAATCTCTCACTCATTAGTTTTCAAGAGTATTAAAACTCTTAATATCTCACAATACAATTGAAGAGGAGAAGAATAGGATGATAAAAATGAGCAGGAGCGGATCTAGAACTTAATATTACCCTAAGCTAAATTTTAAAATTTATATTTTAAAGCAAATATAAAAATTTATCTGTAAAAATAAGTACATTAAAGAAGGAGGAACACCAAAAATCTTTTCTCTCTAAATATGGACTATAAACAAAAATAATTATAAAAAAAGAGTAAAAAACAAAAGACAACTTGAATATAAAAACACTATTTTTCAATTATAGAATCTGACATTACAGCCTATAATAATATATAATTATATAAGGATTAAAAAATCAATTAAGAATTTTAAATTAAAATAGATCAATACATATAATTACAATCGATTAAAAATTACAAGTAAAACTTTTATGTTTGAAGTGAAGTACTAAATTACCAAACTTAATAAATTAAACAATTAAAATTTATTCATCCTTTCAAATTGTAAAGGTATTATTAGTCAAAAATTTCAATAATAAACTAAACTCAATTAAGCAAAAATGTATTTGGGTGCAGTTGTTTCTTTGTCAGGCGCTCTATCTCTATTTAAAGAACTAGATGTTAATGATTTTTCTATCAAAAACTTCTTAAAATACTCAAATTTTATTCTCTAACTTATCCTCTTAGTTAATATAACTAATAAAAAAAAATCTGAAAATTCACATAAATTTTTTAATTAAAATATTGATATATAATTCTTACTACATGTTGTTTCTGTAAGTACTTTTAATACTAGTGACGATGTTATAATACATTGACGTGTTTTTTTTTCAATTAGAAAATTTTAAAATAAATTAAAGCAGTAATGAAATTTTATCTCCCCAATGTTTTCAATCTATTCAATAAATATATGATTTAATCATTTTATAAAATAAGTCACTAATTTCAATTGAAAATAATATAATTGAATAAGGGACATATTTATAAATAAAATAAAAACTCTATTGAATTGATGAAAACATAAGGGTAATTCAGTTACATAGTTAGGGACATATTTGAATATAAAATAAAAACTATGTTGTTATACTAAATTGATGAAAATATAAGGGTAATTGAGTTAGGGACATATATGAAAATAAAATTAAAACTCTATTATTTTACTAAATTAATAAAAAATTAAGGGGTATAAACGATTTTGTCTGCACTAAACCGGGCTCCACATGTAAGTCCACCACTGAAAATGAGGGAGTAATCCCTCTATTTATATAGCTATCGAGTGATTACTGTTCACTCTTTTTATTTTATTACTAGAAAATAGAACCGCGCTTCACACGGTTTTGAAAAAAAATTAGTATTATCATTTTTTCTTATTTTTCACTTGATGAAACTGATAAAAAATATGAATTGATTTTTTTTAAAGATGCGGCAGCCTTATAAAAAATAAAAAAAACTATTAGCCAACAATACAAATAAAGAAGTAATGCAAGATAAAGAATAAAATGAGAAAATATATTATAAATTGATTTTATTCATTCCAATTGTGTGTGTACAAAATAAAAAGATGAGCTCTCCTTTTATAGTTACATAATCACTTCATGAAATTAATGAAAAATTATGAATCATAATTCCTTGTGAGATAGTGGGAGTTATAGGGAAGCTAAATGTTGCTAATGAGAGATAGTTGAGAGACTAAGAGATATATATTATGAATATTTACACTTATTTTAATAAATTCATAACACTCTCCTTAGATAGTTATTACAACTTTATATATATATAAATATAAATATATAGATTTATTTTATTTTATTATTATTATTTTTCCTTTCGTCAAACCGCACCAAACACAGTTTCACATTTTTCCCTTCTTCCTCTTTTTTTTCTTTACTGCGGCTCCAAAATGTCAAGTACCAAATTGCTGACTTTGAAAATGCAAGCTTTGAAAATGTAAGCTTGCGATTCGGTGCTGAGATGACCAAGACTTGCTTTTGGAATACATACAAATAAATCTGGGGATCTGGAAATAGCATTTTTTTTTTCCAAAAGAAACATATTTGCCTGGTTAACTTCTTTCCTTTGAATCAAAACACTTCATTGGAGTTGATCAGATCATTTAGGTGGTTTCGTTCAACACACTCAAAGCTGTAAGTTTTATTTTATACATTTCTCTTTTACCGTCAGAATTATTTTGCACATTCCTGGATTTTTAGAAATGGAAATAAATAAAATTGAAAGAAAGCTTTGAATGTTAATTTAATTTGTGTATCAACTCTTTAATTTGCTTCTCTTTGAGGCTCTAATTAAGATTTGCTTATGTAAAGGTCGGCAAACACACGCTCCAATCAGAGCATCTGAAAAACATTTTTATTATATTTTGGAAGTAAATGAGAGGCTGTTAATTAGTTTATTTAGTTAAGAAGAAGATCATTAATTTGTTGTTCAATAATTTTATGTTAAAAGAAATTATTATAGTAATTATGTTACTTTATTTTTCTCTTTCTCTCTATTTTCTTTTTTTTAACACTAATAATTAATAATTTTATTTTCTTTAGATCTCGATAAATAACATTTGACAATATTTGTTGATCAGGGTGTGTGTGTGTTATAAACAACACATATTTTATAAGTTGAATCAATTTTCATTGGATGCTTTTAAATTGTAATGACGGTTTAGCATACTTTTTTTTTTTTTGGATGTATGGATTTTGCAAATTTCTATGACAAAGAAATTTAATTTTTCTTTTGTTCTAAACACAATTAAAATAAATCCCACAAATAATTATGGATAAATTGTGAAAAATTAATAAGAATTTATTAAACATAAGTTGAAAAATATTTTATTGATATACTAATTAAAATCTTATTTAATTAGTGATATTGGATGAATAAATTCTTTGAATCAAACACAGCATTGGAGTTGTGCTATAATAATAATAATAATAATAATAATAATAATAATAATAATAATAATAATAATAATAATAATAATAATAATAATAATAATAATAATAATAATAATAATAATAATAATAATAATAATGTAGTTCATTTAAGTGGCTTCCTGTAATACACTCAAAAGCTGTAAGTTGTATCTTATACATCTCTCTCTTTTATTTTCAGAATTAATTTGCACATCTTGATGTAAAAAAAAAATGAAAAAATTGAAAGAAATATTTGAATGTTAATTTTGTACAAACTCTTTGCCTTCTTCTAGAGGTTCTAATCAAGATTTGCTTAAGTAGAGATCGGTGTGCATAGTCCCTGTGAAATGTGAACTGAATACTCAGTCCCAACATATTGTATGTTGATTATGTGTTAGCACGAAATGTCGTCTGATAAGAGTTTGGAACGAAACCGACATGAGCCAAAATGTCGTTCTGTGTTATAAGTAGCTCACATGTCTGACACGTGAGCTGAAAGAAATACTTAGTCTTCCAAAATGACTAAGTAAGAAGCCGTTTCAAGCCTGCTTATTAGAGATACGCTGCAAGCACGTGACTGAGGTGGATAATTCTGTTACATTAGCGGGAAAAGCCACTGAGGAAGTGAGATCTAAAATCAGTTGATAATGGACTGGATTTGTTATGATGTAGACCCAACCTAACGAGATCAACCTCACCCCAAGAACACTTAACTCACTGAACTTGACCTAAGAACCTACCAAGATTCAGTCAATACACTAAGGATCAGGAATAAGAAACAGATCAAGAACAAACACACACGAATTAAAGTGATTCAACACCAAATTAATGATGCCTACATCCACTGGAAACAAATACCGTGATTTCACTTTATTGCTTTCAAGAGTTACAGAGAGCATTAACACAAAAGGAGATTACAAGCCTATTCAAAACTCTCTCACATTCCCTTATCAATGTCCTCTCTCGCTTTTCAGTCTGTTACAAAACCCAGAACTCCAGGCCCTTTATCAATTGATTCTAGATCTCACTTTCTCATCGGCTTTTCCTGCTAATGTAACAGAATTATCCACCTCAGTCACGTGCTTGCAGCGTGTCTCTAATAAGCAGGATTGAAACGGCTTCTTACTTAGTCGTTTTGGAAGACTAAGTATTTCCTTCAGCTCACGTGTCAGACATGTGAGCTACTTATAACACAAAACAACATTTTGGCTCATGTCGGTTTCGTTCCAAACTCTTATCAGACGAAATTTCGTGCTTACACAGAATCAACATACAACATGTCGGGACTGAGTATTCAGTTCACATTTCACAATCTCTACCTTGAATTCAATACTTCAAGTTACTCCACAGTGCTTTCTTCCTTATGATTTGCAGCGTCAGTTCCTGCAAATCCCTGTTAAGTTCATGCATACATTGAACTTAGCAGAAGTTACTGCCTTGGTTAGCATGTTAGTTGGATTCTCCCTTGTATTAATCTTTAGAAGCTTTACAGCACCTCTAGAAACTTCAAGCCTCACAAAATGGAGTTTCACATCAATATATTTAGTCTTCTCATGATGTGTCTGGTTTTTGATGAGGTGAATTGCACTCTGACTATCACAATAAACCTCAACTAAGTCTTGTTCAGCTACAAGTTCAGTAACCATTCCCTTCACCCAAATGGCTTCCTTGAGAGCTTCTGCAGCTGATGTGTACTCAGCTTCTGTAGTTGACAAATCCACTACATTATGTAATGTAGCTTTCCAGTTGACTGTACATCCCCCTAAGGTAAACAAATATCCTGTCAGTGACCTTTTTTTATCGAGATCCCCAGCAAAGTCTGAGTCAGCATAGCCTACTAAGATATTTCCTTCATTTCTAGATCCACCATATAACTGTCCATACTCTGTAGTGCCCCTAAGGTACCTCATTATCCATTTTACTGCCCTTCAGTGGTTAATCCCTGGGTTTAACATAAACCTACTCATCACACTTAGGGCATGTGAAATGTCTGGTCTGGTTAGCACCATTGCGTACATGAGACTCCCTACAGCATTTGGGTAAGGTACTTTTGACATTTCTTGCTATTCTGCAGCTGTTTGGGGACACATAGCTGCTGATAGCTTGAAGTGACTTGCCAATGGTGTTTGAATAGGTTTGGATTCATTCATACCAAACCTAACTAGCACTTTCTCAATGTAATCCTTTTGAGTCAGAAACATTGTTCTAGCCTTCCAGTTTCTGATGATTTCTACCCCAAGAATCTTCTTTGCAGGGCCAATATCTTTTATTTCAAATTCACTGCTCAATAATCCCTTTAACTGATCAATCTTTGCCCTGTCATGACATGCAATCAACATATCATCAACATACAGCAGTAGGTAGATTCTCCTTCTCTCACTTATCTCTCTGTAATACACACAACAATCATAGCTGCATCTGTTGTAGGCATGTTTCACCATGAAAGTGTCAAACCTTAGGTACCATTGCCTAGGTGACTGTTTTAAGCCATAGAGAGACTTCTTAAGATGACAAACATAATCCCTTTTGCAAGGTACTTCATACCCCTCAGGCTACTCCATTACAATCTCCTCTTGTAATTCTCTATGCAGAAAAACTGTTTTAACATCCATCTGTTCAAGATGCATATCTTGTACAGCTACAAGTGCAAGGGTGACTCTTATGGATGCATGCCTCACCACTGGGGAGAATACTTCAGTGAAGTCAATACCCTCCCTTTGTGTGAAGCCTCTAGCCACTAACCTAGCCTTGAACCTCCTAGGTTCTGGTCCAGGCATCCCTTCCTTGATTTTATATATCCATTTGCAGCTTGCAGCCTTTTTCTTTTCTGGCTTCTTAATTAACTTCCATGTTTCATTCTTTATGAGGGATTCAACTTTCTCATCCATTGCCCTTTTACATTCCAGACTATTCTTGCTTGTGATTGCCTCTTGATTAGTCATTGGTTCATCATCATTGATCTCATGAGCAGCTGATAAAGCATAAACAATTAAATCTGCAACTGCATACCTCTTTGGTGGTCTGATTGTTCTCATTTTTCTGTCCCTTGCTAGTTGGTAAGTGTTACTTCCACTCTCAATTGATTTTGATTCTTCTTCAGCATAAGATCCATTATCAACCTTTCCTGATTCTTCCGTTGTGAGTGTTTCAGTTTTCTTACCTTTAACATGCTCCACCTCAAACTGAATTTTCTCATATTTAGCTTCTGGCTTTTTTTCTTTAATCTCAAAACTCCTTCTTTTGTTCAACATTTCTGCTTCATTGAAAGTTACATCCCTGCTAATTATGCACTTTGGTGGTTTGAAATCAGTACACCATAATCTGTAGCCTTTGACCCCTTCAGGATAGCCCAAAAATTTGTACTTCAAAGCTCTTGCTTCCAACTTCCCTTACTTCACATGTGCATATGCTTCACAGCCGAAAATCTTGAGCTTAGAGTAATCAGCTACCCTTCCTAATCACAATTCCATTGGTGTCTTACAGCCTATAGCTGTTGATGGACTTCTATTCACCAAATAGTAGGCTGTGTTTAAGGCTTCTGCCCAAAGAGCTTTTGGTAACTTTGAGTGGATCAGCAGACATCTCACTTTCTCCATTAATGTTCTGTTCATTCTTTCAGTAAGACCATTTTGCTGAGGAGTGAATGTTACTGTTTTATGCCTCAAAACACCATTCTTTTCATAGTAATCCTCAAATAACTTGTTACAATATTCCAGTTTATTATGTGATTTCCCTCACTACACCATCAAACATTTTCAGGCTAACAGTTCCTATACCAACTACTTTACATATGGAATTATTCCCCATTAATACCATACACCATCACATGACTGATATGATGTAAAATAGTTTCTATTTGGACACATATGAAAGGTACATCCCGAGTCAAGAACCCACTCACCTTGAATCTTTTCTTTGGAAGCTATGAGTACTTCAGCTGTTTCATAACTGGATTCATCTGTGGCAATTGCTGCATTCCCTACTTTATCCTTTGAATCTTTGATCTTGGACTTCCTCTCAGGGAAATCCCTCTTGAAATGCCCTTCCTTGTGACAATGGAAGCATTTAAGCTGCTTCTGTTTTGACTTAGATCTTCCTTGTTTCTTTCATTTGCCTTCCCTCTTCTCAGGTCTGCCTCTAGCCATTAAACCCTCACCAGACTCATTGCCAGCTTTCTCTTGCTTGTCTTTCAGTTTCTTTGTGCCAAGAGCTGATTTAACCTCTTCCAAAGAAAGTATTTGTCTCCCATATAAAAAAGCATCAACAAAATGCTCATATGATTTAGGCAATGAGCTAATTAACAGAAGTGTTTTACTCTCACCACTCAAGCCTTCATCAATAGTCTCCAGAGCATCACAAACCTTGTTGAACTCATCAATATGCTCATCAAGTGATGACCCTTCAACCATCCTTAATGAGAACATTTTCTTTTTTTATGTACAACCTATTTGCAAGAGATTTTGTTATATACAGATTCTCTAATTTTGTCCATAGCCCTGCAACAGTTCTTTCATTCGCAACCTCCCTTATCACAGAGTCCCCTAGATTGAGAATGATAGTACTCCTAGCCTTCTTATCAATCTCAGCAGCTTTTTCAGGAGTTATAGAAGAAGAGCCCTCCATTCCCTCTTTCTTGGAGGCTGGTTCAATGGCATTTCCCAAACCTTGAGTGATCAGCAAAGCCTCCATCTTGATCTTCCACATATTGAAATCATTCTGCCCAGTAAACTTTTCCAGATCAATCTTGGTACCAATTTCTTGAATCTAAAGCCAGAGAACAGTAGCTCTGATACCAATTTGTTATGATGTAGACCCAACCTAACGAGATCAACCTCACCCCAAGAACACTTAACTCACTGAACTTGACCCAAGAACCTACCAAGATTCAATCAATACACTAATGATCAAGAATAAGAAACATATCAGTCCTCAATTAGCATCTAGATAAGTTTCTATTACATCTTGGGATTTATCATGTGTAAAGAATTTAGATATATTTTAATAAGTGTAAGCAAATTAAAACGATAGATATATTAATTTTTCTAATTAATTAATTCTGAAATTACTGTTCATGGATTATTGTTTATACAATATTGTTCACGTAAAACTGTTTAGAGTCACTATTCATATGAGTTACTGTGAAGGTTGTTAAAAAAAATAGGATTTATTTATAATTTATAACATTTTCATTCTTGTGCTGCCCATAATTTTGAATGAATCTCATTGTTTTCATAGTATTGTACGTTCACCGGATTTCACTTGATTTATTCTAAATTTTTAAGAACAAATTAATATAATGGCTTCCACGAGCTTCCAAAATGTCTCTCATGGGAAATATGATGCCTTCTTAAGCTTTAGAGGAGAAGATACCCGTAAAAGGTTCATAGGTCATCTCTATACTGCTTTGAACAATAAAGAAATTTATGTATTTAGGGATGACAAACAACTTGAGAAAGGAGGATCCATTCCACGAAATCTCCTTAAAGTAATTGAAGAATCAATAATTTCGATTATTGTTTTCTCAAAAAACTACGCTTCTTCCACTTGATGCTTGGATGAACTTGTTAAGATTGTTGAATGCAAAAACAGAAAGGATCAAAATTTTTTCAATTTTTTATGATGTGGAACCAACTGTTGTAAGGAAACAAACAACAAGTTTTGGAGAAGCTTTTGCTAAACATGAAGAAGTTTTCAAGGATAATATAGAAAAGGTGCAAAAGTGGAGACACGTTTTAAAAGTGGTAGCCAATATATCAGGTTGGGAATTGAAAGATAGGTAATCATTCTTTTTCTCAAATATTAATTTTGTCTGTTTTGCAAGTTTAGGGTCTGTTTGGTAGTCTTTTTGGGTCAGTGTTTTCATTTTTATTTTTAGAGTATTGATATAATATACATTTGGTTGATTGAATCAAAAAATAAATTACAAAATAAGAAATCCCAATTCACTTTTTATAACTAATAAAGAAAAAACATGTTTAACATGTTCTCTGCTTATTACAAAACCAAACTAAAAAACAAATTAAAAATAAAAGCCAACAAAAAATCTCATTCACGAACTCACGGTGCTCTCTCTCCATCCTTTCCTGATATACTCAAAGTGTCCTCTCTCCTTCCTTTCTTGATCTGCTCACAACGAAGCTCTCTCTCTCTCCTTATCTTTGCCGATCTACACACAACAGTAAGCTCTCTGTCATTTTCTCTCCGGATCTGCTCTTTCTTAGTTTGCCCATCTCGGTTGTTGCACTTCATCTCTGGCGTCGTTGCCGCTTCACTCGATCGCCGTCGCTGACGCTTCATCTCTGATGCTGCTGGTGCGTCATCTCGCTGCAACCACTGCTGCTCCATCCAACTACCTTGACTGCTTTTGCTCTCTCAGCTCCATCTTTGTTATGTGAGTTGTTGATATTTTTCTTTTTTAAGACTTGCGTACAATCGAATTTGGCATTCATTGGGTTTTAATTTGCTTGGGCAAATGGTGAATGTTGAGAATCCATACTCAATAATTATTTTCTATTTTAAAAGGGATCGATTCCATTGCCAGGGACATGAAGGAGAAGAAATTGACAGTGATAGGAACCGTTGATCTTGTAAACGTTATGAGCAAATTGAGAAAATATTGGTCGGCAGATATAATATTAGTTGGGCCAGCAAAGGAGCCAGAGAAGCCAAAGGAGGAGTCGAAGAAAGAAGAACCGAAGAAGAAAGAGGAAGCTAAGAAAGAAGAGCCAAAGAAAGAAGAGCCCAAAAAAGAAGAACCCAAGAAAGAAGAAGAAAAAAAAGATGAAGAGAAAAAGCAAGAAACGGCACCGGCACCGGTACTACCATCGGATCCTGTTTTAGAGCTTGTTAAAGCTTACAGAGCTTATAATCCTTACTTAACCACTCATTACCATGTTCAAAGCATTGAACAGAATCCAAACGCTTGTGTTATTTGTTAATTTCTCAACAGAAATTAAAGTCATTTTGCTAAATTAGTGACTTGATTTGAATATCATCAATTCTTATAGTACGCATGCAACATCAAGATATCAAACTTGTGTATGTAAAAGCTTCTGCCTTCTTGTTTCTTTCCATGTATGAGTGAGTAATTGAACTGTAGAGAAAATAAATAAAACTTTTTGAATTTTGTTTCTGTTCATCATCAATTTTTTTCCTCTTCCCTTTTTTTTTGGTTAGTTATTTTCATTATGTACACCAGAGGATCAAAGTCGATAAAGATTTGGCCTCGGATTAGGTAATAGGGTTCATTTCTAGTGGCATTTTTCTTATTTTTGCTAAGCTAAAACTGATTATAATGTGCTTAAATAATTAAGCTTAAAAAAATTTTATTTGACGAGAAAATACAAGTGATTACCAAACGCATATTATCTATTTTTATTATTTTCAATTATTTCTACCTAACACATATTATTTTTTTTAGTTTTAAAATATAGGATATAGAAAATGATACTAGACGCATATTTAAATTTGAAATACAGCAACTGTAAAACATCATTTTTATTCTCAGAAAATACAAATTCAGAAACAATACCAAACGGGAGGTAAATTTAGTAACTACAAAACATATTTTAGTATTCATTCAATACTGTTTTCAATTAAACAACTTCAATTTAATAAGTATGTATATCATATGATGTGTAGTAAAAGGGTTCCTCTCGTAAATTGAGTATCTTTAAATTACCCATTCACTTTTGAAAATCTCAATTTACCTCCCATTTTTGTTAAGAATACAAAAAAAAAAAATAATAATAATCAACTCACCCTATTTTTCCTTATCTTTTGAACAAAAATGGGGCAATTAAGGTGTTCAAAAATCAAAAGAGAGTGATTTGAAGATAATCAAATCACTAGGAGAATAATCTAAAATTTATAAATGAATTAATATCTGCAAACCAAGAGATATGGACGTTGATACGTTGAATTATTGTATTTTGAACTTTTGATGACTAAATGTTTTTATGTTGTGATGCTTTATGCTATTAATTTTGAAAAAAAAATAAAACTTTATTCTTAGATTATTGCCCAAGCTTAGGCATCTCAATATAATGATTTAATCTTGTGATTATAATTTTAGTCCAAATGTATTTAATGTATTAATCTATCCCCGTCCTTGCTTGCAAGCTGATCTGTTTTGTGTCATTTGCTATTTATTCTAATATAATTTCCTTCTACGAATTGGCTCTTGACCTGGTTTGTTAAATACTAATAATAATAATGGCAATAATCGCAATAGGAATGATATCAATATCATTACATTTAGCTAATCTAATTAATTTTTAAGTGTGTAATATATGAGCTTATAAAAAATTGATTTAAATTGTCTTTTAAACTAGCTCATCCTGTTATAGAAAGAAATAATATATAAATTTGGAACCTTCAAATCACAATGCAACCCGGTCCAATCTAATTTTTATTGGGTTGGATTTGAATTTCTCATTCCAATTGTTTTTGACTGATGTAATAATAACATATTACTTAATTATATGAATTCAATTTGATGAAATGAATATTGCATAGTTTGGATTTTATTCAAAATATGGAATCGATTTGTTACTACGTTCATACTAACTTTAATTTAACAACACCAATCTTTTCTTATTTTTTTCAATCTGCAGCAATGAGTCATAATTTATTGAGGAAATTGTCAATGTCATATCAAGTAAAATTCGTACAGAACTAGAGATTCCTAAGGAGCTAGTAGGAATGATTAAGACACCAGACTTAACTAAGGCCCCAAATTTGGAGGAGTTAGATCTTAAAGGTTGTACGAGGTTGCGTGAAATTCACTCGTCTTTGTTACTTCACAATAAGCTGATTTTGTTGAATTTGAAAGGTTGTAGAAGTCTTACAACTCTTTCGAGTAAGATTTTTATGAAATCGCTTAAAACACTTGTTCTTTCTGGTTGCTTGAAATTGAGGAAATTTTCACACGTTGCGGGAAGTATGGAGTGTCTGCGGGAACTTCTTTTGGATGGAACTGACATCAAAGAACTGGCAGTATCAATTGAACTTCTATATGGACTTGTTCAGTTGTCTTTGAAAGGCTGCAAAAATCTATTGAGTCTGCCAATTGCTATAAGCAGTTTAAAATGTCTAAGAAATCTAAAGCTCTCTGGTTGCTCAAAATTGAAGAAGTCTCCACAGATTGTGGCGAGTATGGAAGATCTGTTAGAGGTCTATCTAGATGGAGCTTCCATTACAGAAGTACCATCATCTATTGAACTTTTGCCTGGACTTGAATTGTTGAATTTGAACAACTGCAAAAATCTTGTGAGACTTCCCAACAATATAAATGGTTTGAAATCACTCAAAACTTTGAATCTCTAAGGCTGTTTCAAACTTGAAAATATGCCAGAGACTGTTGGGCAAGTAGAAAGTTTGGAAGAACTTGATATAAGCGGAACAGCTATAAGACGACCTCCATCCTCCATTTTTCTAATGAAGAATCTTAGTGCACTCTCTTTTTCTGGGTGCAGTGGACCACCATCATCTACATTATGGCATTTGCACGTCCCTTTCAATTTGATGGGAAAGAGTTCATATCCTGTAGCTTTGATGTTGTATTCTCTGTCAGGTTTGTGCTCTTTAATCAAATTGGATATCAGTGACTGTAATCTGGGGGAAGGAGCAATCCCAAGTGATATTGGCAACTTATGCTCATTAAAAGAGTTGTATCTGAGTAGAAACAATTTTGTTACGCTGCCGACAAGCATTAGTGGTCTTCTTAATCTTAAAGAACTAGAGTTGGAAGATTGTAAAAGGCTTCAATCTCTGCCACAAATTCCACCCAACTTATGGTTAGTTAGACCGAATGGTTGTTCTTCGTTGGTGACATTATCAGGTGCACTAAATCTACGCAAGTCAGAATACGCAGTAATTGATTGTATAGACAACTTGAAATTACTCGGAAAGAACGGTTTGGCAATTTCAATCCTACGAGAGTACCTTGAGGTCAGTCTCTCACTCCGTATCGTCCAGCTATGCCAAAATTATGCCTGCCAATTAAATAATGGATTACACTTGTTTATTTTTTATTGTTTGGTTGCAGGCAGTGTCAAATCCAAGCCATAAACTGAGCATTGTTGTTCCAGGAAGTGAAATTCCAAAGTGGTTCATGTATCAGAATGAAGGTTCTTCAATAACAGTCACGAGGCCTTCATAATTTTATAATATGAATAAGGTTGTGGGATATGCTATTTGCTGTGTTTTTCATGTCCCTAAACATTCAACTGGCATCAAAATATGGCGTTCATATGCCACATATCAATTGGAATGCTCTGTGGATGGTTCTGGTACCATTAGTTAGATTTTAGAGAGATTTTCGGTCATTGTGGGTCAGACCGTCTTTGGCTACTCTATTTGTCTCGTCAACGCTGCTATGATACTAATTGGCATTTTGAATCTAATCATTTTAGGTTGTCATTTATTGATTTTAGAGAGAAATTCGGTATGGCTGGGTCAGATCCTGTATTGAAGGTGAAGAGGTGCGGCTTCCATCCAGTTTATATGCATGAAGTTGAGGAGTTCGACCAAACAACAAAGCAATGGACTCGCTTCACTTCTTATAATCTGAATGAATTCCATCACGATTTTGTTGGATCAGATATGGCAGTGGCTGAAGCGAGAGGAAGTGTCTGTTGGGATGATTACGATGAGAAACCACAACCTAAAAGATTTAGACCACTCGAATGAAGGGCAGAGCCAAGTGAATATTATTTTCTCTGAATTTATGTGTAAGTACACTTCTCAATTTCAATTTATGTTCTTTACATTTGCACATGGTATTTCATTTACTTTTTATTTGTTTATTTATTGTATCTACTCTGGCAATTTATTTTCATATTAAATTACTAGAAATGCTCGACTTGGATCAAAGAGTTGGTCAGAATCAGAATGTGGTGCTCGACCAAATTGAAGCATTGAAATTTGTGATTTCTCATGGGTTGAAAATTAAATAAAGCGGAAAATTAATCCTCTGTTTGATATTCTTACTTATATCTCTTTTTCATTGCAGTTTCTCTCATTTCGCATCCATTATTTCAACTGCGAGTTTTCGGGTACACTTGAAGGAGCTGAGGACTGGGGTCGTAACTTAAAATAAGTATCTCATTGCAATCTGGTTAGATATATTCTTTTTTTCACCCTTTTGGCATATAGCTTCGGTTGCTCTAGTTGAGTTGGCCAACTAAGCTTATTCTAAATTGTTTAGCACTTGAAGCTGAAATGGATTTTCGCTTGTTGAGATTCTTATTGAATTTGCATAGATTTTACTTTAGAATAACACTAGTGCCTTCTGAGTAAACGCTGCAAATTAAAGCAATTATAAGTCCGATGAAAAGCTTCGAATTAAAGAAACTGTACAAATTATCATTTATATATAAAGATCATATCATATATTTTTCTGCATGAGGATCATATAACATATTTGACCAAAAACAATTTTGGCGAAAAAATTATTGATCATGGTTGTCTTCAATGTGAATATTTTTTATTCTTATCAATGTTAGAATTTTTTTGGGCATTCATGGTTTTGTTGAACTTAATTGTGCTTATTTAATTTGGGTTTCCTGATCTTTTGTTGAGCCATGTTGATTCTTTTTATGTTGGGTTATTGATGCCCCTCTAACCTTTTCATAAAACCTTTTTATTATTATTATTTTTCTAGTTATTCTTACTTTTAATTCCAAAAAATACCCTTTTTTAATCACTCTTTTAATTTTTAATATTATTTTCTTATTGAACTTGACGTCTAGCTTCATTGCTAAACTTTTCTAAGACTTAAGCTTAGGTCCTGGGTTCGAGTTTCAGTGGATGCGCGAGTTAATTTTTAAAATGTCTTTTATTTGCATGAGTTAATTAAAAAATGTCTTTTATTATTTCTTCTCACATAGTTGGATCGCCACCACCCCTCTAATATTCTCATAAGACCTCTTTTTTTTTTTTTTTTGCTTATTCTTACTTTTAGTTCCAAAAATGTCCTTTTTTTTAATACACTTCTAATATTTTTTTTTACATTCGTGTTAATTTGAAATCTATCCTATACATGAATTAAAAAGTTTTGTCGGTGATGAATTTTTGAATGTTAATCATTGACTTAAACTAAAAATGCTTTAAATTATAATTTTGACTTAAATTACACTTATTTTAAATTATAATTTGAAAGTAATCTAAAATTAAACAAAAATTGTTCAATCAATAAGAATTAGAAAAAAAAAATAGAATATTTTAAATTTAAGCAAATTTATTTTCGATACACAGGAAGTCATGACAGATAAAAAAACAAAAAAAAAGATTGATTATGACTACAAGTAATTTGCAGGAAAAAAGATCTAAGTGATTGCTAATTCTTATTTATCCTTAAATATAGTTTTATTTGAAGTGCGGGTTTTTTTTAAAGATGACAAAGGGGTACTCATTAGGGATAGTAGTAAACTCCGGATTCGCCTAGTATCCACAAAGATTCGGAAGATTCGGATCCGGAAAAATCCGAATCTGCATGTTAAAAAATGTAGATTCGACCAAGATCCATGCAGATGCGAATCCAGATGTAAGTGCATCTAGAAAACTGGACATCCGAATCCGTATTATTTTATAATTAAGTTATTTATTTAATTAAATTTCATTTGAAAAACATATAAGCTAAATTATTTATTTAATATGTACATGCATTATTAACTCTATAATCTTCATTGACTATGAAAAATATGTTAAAAATTTAAAATAATAATAATAATTAGATATTATAGTAATGAATCGGTTTACCTTAGATTTTTTTTTTGTTTTTATGTTTGATTTATGTTGTGAGATTATCATTTGTGGATTTATGGTACTATTGTATATTAGTTATGTTGAATTGATGTTGAATTATTGATTGTTGAATCATAATTGGACTTTATTTGATATTATTAGGTAAATTGTTGAATTTTAAATTATATTTAATTTTATTATTATGCAGATCCGAATATCCGGAAAATCCACTTGCAATCCTTGCGGATATTACCCGCATCCCAATTCGTATATTTTTTTTTTGAGGATTCGGATGCCAAAAGTTCAATGCAAATCCGGATCCAGATGCACCTACATCCAGATCCGAGTCTGGATTTTGCCATTCCTAGTGCTCATAGGGTCACTCTTTCTACAGGTGTGCTCGACATCCATTCAATTTTGTGATCCTGAGTAGGGATGGCAAATTCTGAATCCGGGTCCGAGTCCGGGTCCGGGTTTAGCCTTTCCGGATCCGAACCCGGATACTATTTTCTTTTACCGGACCGGGATTTTAACCCGAATTTTTTCACCCGGGTCCGGGTCCGGGTTCAACCCTAAAAAATTTGGGTTTTCGGATTCCGGGTTTTGAACCCGGATCAATGAATCAATATCAATTTCTAAAATTCTAAAAATAAAAAATTAATACATTTCCAAGCAATAACACATCTAGATTAATCAATAAAATTAATTTAAAAATAATATTAAAATTAAATATCTGGGTTTGGGTTCCGGATGTCCGGGTTAACCTAAACCCGGACCCGGATATATCTGGGTTATTAAAATTTATTCCAGACCTGGATTTTTTTACATTCCGGTACGGGTTCAACCCGGCCTGGATTATCCGGGTTCGTCCGAGTCCGGGCCATGTCCGGGTTATTTTGCCATCCCTAATCCTGAGTTTTGAGCAGCTTGTAATCTGTAATAAAGAGGAATCAAGCTTTTGACACCCCTCAAAAGTCCTCATAATAATCTCATACGCACATGTCTTGATCTTAGTTTTATTTTCTAGTTATTCTTAAATTTTAATTTTTTTCCTTAGTTATTCTTATTTTTAATTTAAAAAATGTCCCCCTTTTTTAATACACTCTTTTTAATTTTAATATTATTTTCTTATTGAAGTTGAGGTCTAGTTTCATTGCTAAGCTTTTTTTCAGACTCAAGTCTTGAGTTCGAGCTTCAATGGATGTGTGAGTGAATTTACAAAATGTATTTTTATTATTTTCTTGTTGATTCTGTCTATGTATGGAGTTGGATCATTGCCACCCATATAATATTCTCATAAAACTTTTTGTTTAATTATTCTTACTTTTAATTCCAAAAAAAAATCCTTTTTTTAAAATCATTCTTCTAATTTTTCTTTTCTTTAACATTCTTGTTATTTGTAATCTATCCTATACACGAATTATCAGTGATGAATTTTTGAATGTAAAATATTGATTTAAATTATAAATACTTTAAATTATAACTTTGACTTAAATTACACATATTTCTTAAGTAAAAAATGTTCAATCAATAAGAATTAGGAAAAGAATAATATAATATTTCAAATTTATTCTGGATAGATAAGAAGTCATGAACGATAAAGAAAAAAAATGGGTTGATTATGAATGCAAGTAATTTGCAGGAAAAAAATAATAATTTTATTTGAAGTGTGGTTTTTTAGAGATGATAAAGGGTGCTCATAGCGTCACTCTTTCCACAAGCATGCCCGACATCCATTCAATTATGTGATTCTGAGTTCTGAGCAGCTTGTAATCCATAATCAAGGAGAGTCAAGCTTTTGACACCTCTCAAAAGTCCTCATAATTATCTCATACGCACATATCTTGATCTTAATTTTATCATGCTTGTATGCTTTGTTTACTTCTGCCAAAGTGCCATACACATTCACTACAACGAAGTTTCTCTATTTCGCATGAGTACTATAAATCTAAATAGAATACACACACACACACATATATAATCTATCATTTATGTATGTGTGTGTGTGTGTATATATATATCTATATATATATATATAATATGACTGCTGCGATTACATTTCTGTTTCGCACGTAATTTCCTGGAAGATGCTCCAACAGCAACAATGTTTTAGACGGTTTTCTTATATGGTCAAATAGCTAGCCTACCATAAACAATATTGTTTACTTAGTATCATCGTATCATATATTTGATCTTATCTCATTTACATTAATATTTTTATTATTTCATTTGTCTTATTTTAGTTACTTAGTATTTACTGTACATATAAATAATTCATATATATAATATTACCTGTATTTACATTTCTGTTTCATATATAATTTCCCGAAAGATGGGCCACAGCAAATTGAATAAACAAAATGAAATGTTGTATCATCTACTAAAGAACAAGAAGAAGAGACAGAATAAAAGAATAAAATAGAGAAAATGATAAGTGGAGAGGTTGGTTTATTCCCTGTATCTTATTTGTCATAAATACTTTTTGTTTCATTAAATCGTCTATATTATTATTATTATTCAACAATACTTGAATAAAAAGTTTCGGTGTTTAGATTACGAAGCTTTTGTTACCTTTGACTATGCCTTTGATTCCATTCTCCACCGTAGACCATAGTCACTCTTTATAATTATCTTTTACAAAAACTTTTGAGTAGTTTTTCTTTTTTTGGGTGATGGGATGTATTAAGTGTGAAGAAAAATAAGGATTTTAGAAATACCTTTCTTCACGAATTAAGCAGCAGAGTAATCGAGTGTTGGATCATGTTAATGGTCGAAAAGAAATCACAATTGGAAATCCTCCTCTAATTATAGTATAAATGCCCTCTTTCGAATGAGTTGTTCAATGTTCTTATTTTTTTTTTCACGAAGAAGAGAAGAAGATGAAGATTCTTGCTTATCACTTTTTCTCTGCGTTCTTTTTTTTTTTTTTTTTTGGTTGGGAGTTTGTTACATCTTGGAAACTAACGTGGCAAGTTGATTTTAAATCAACTTCCTTCAACGCCCCATAACAGCATATGGTAACTGCTTACCATGTGCGGATTGGATCAGGTTGGCCCATCATGGGCAACCCACCCATCTAAAATCTTCCACTCGCACATGATGGGATGACGTCGAAGTAGTAGAGCAGTGAACAAAAAAACAATGAAAAACCACATATCTTCAATCATACAAGCAAATATACCGTGTGACCATGAACATATCCAAAAACTCATTCGATGAGCCAAAAACACATCTCGATTGCTAACTCAGGCAAGAGATGTCTTAATTGCAATCATATGCAAGAGAATTTCAAAATATATTCATTGTATCCTAGATTTAATTTATTTTAATATTCAAGCATACTAAATCCCCTCGTTATGCTAAAATTGTGCAATCTCTTTATGTATTCAAAATTGTAATATCTCAAAGATATTATACAATTGGTTGACTAGTGAATCACATAAAAGAAAAAATCAAATCTTCCCATCACATTCATGTCCATCGATCCAGAATAGTCACTTTCCTAGTCATGTTTCATAGACCGAATCATGTCAAGGTCATTGATAACATGCTAAACTAGAATATATTAATCTGAGATCTCAGAAACATAGTTGATAGTCATAAGGATACCTGGATTGACTTATAAAAAGTCCTATGGAACTTACACAATGAGGAAGAAGGGAGATTCTCTCATTTTCCATTTTGGTCACCAAGCACGCGTGGTATGATACATGTGTTACAGTGAATCTTCCATTTTAGGGCGTATGTCTCATTAATTCAATTCACTGTACATATTTTAGTCCAATCACTCTTCTACAGCGCCTGACCTGAGTTCTTAAAATGAACGCTATCCTTTAGCGCCAAAATAAGATCTCACATTTGGTTTCAATTAGGTCTCTATAATGGTGGGGTGCATCATAGTCGGTCTATGATAAAAATTGTGTAAGACCTTATCTTAATTCTAATCAAGGTGACAAAACTTGTTGAATAATTCCTTTTATTTGGCTCCCTAGAAAACTCATTATTTTATTATTCTACTTGTCTCATCTCAGCTTGCTCCTAGAGCAACTGAGGTGATCGTTCGTGTAAGAAAACTGATCTTGACCTGAGGACATACTCTTATATGTGTGTATTTATGCCTTTCATAAAATAAATTGAAACAAGAGACACCATTTCATTTCAAAACAACTCATGTATTAAAAATGTTTACAACAAATAAGCACATCTTAACAATGTAAAATTACAATCTACACAGCCCCAATGATTTAGCATGAAAGGCAAAAACATCCCTTGTTACAGCTTTGGTAAGTGGAGCAGCTATCATGCTATGCGTAGATATTTACTGTATGGCTACTTCCTTCTTCGCCAAAATGTCTCTTATGAAATTGTATTTAGTCTCAATGTTTTTCGATTTGCTATCGTATTTGGCATCTTTAGAGAAAGAGATAGCAGTTTGATTGTCACAGTAGATAGTTATTGGACTATCATTGCTAATATTAATCTCCAAGTCCTCCATAAATCTCTTAAGCTACACAGCTTCTTGCACTGCTGCAGAACATGCAATATATTTGGCTTCCATCATCGATAAAGTCGTGCATGCTTGCTTCTTGTTACTCTATGTAATTGCTCCTCTGTTTGGCAAGAATGCATATCCTGAAGTCGATTTGCGCTCATTCAGATCGGCACCCCAGTCGGCATCTGAATATCCAATAAGTCGCAAACCACCTCCTTGATAGCATAAATAATAATAATAATAATAACAACAATAACAACAACGACAACAATAACAACAACAACAACAATAATAATAATGACATTTAAAATAATAAAATTAATTGTGATTTAAACAAGGGTAATTCAGAAAATATGAAAAATTAGAGGGATACAAAAGTCAGTTCAAGGAATATGATTCTCATTCCTTATTCCCAAATTGTGTGGGACCCATATATTTTATTCTCATTCCCAAATTACATTTTGCCAAGTGAACATGAGTTTCATTCACATTCATTCATTCGCATTCCCTAAACCCTCAAGTACGCACACCATAAGAATTGAAGACACCATAAGAATTGGGACCGTTAGAACCCACCAATTTTGTATTTGGTAAACACTAAAAACGATATGAATTGAAGACACAAAGACTAAAACTTGATAAGTGTATGAAATATTAGATCCCCTCACTATAATAAATGACCTTCTCATCCCAAAGAGACTAAATTGATCATCAAATTAAAGAATTTGTATTGAAAGAGGAAATAAATTGAAGACAATAAAATTAAAAGCCCATGAGTATATGAATCATCATATGTAAGCTATATAGTAGTACATCATGTTAATGCTAAGACAAAGGAATAAATATTAAATATCCAAAACACTAGACAAATTAATCCATATAATAAACTAATAAATACCTAGAATTAGACAAATTCATTATAGAAAGAAATGAATAAATTACAATATTAATTATTGATACAATTAATGAGGCCACTAAAAAATCCCTAACAAAATGTTTAAAAAAAAATTTGGCCATTCGTATAAAACATTTAATAGTACAAAAAGTAATATATAGAAAAACTACCGACAATAATTAAAATGTTCCAAAAACAAGGTTACCAATGGTTACAGACCAACGCATAGGAAACTTTTAGGACACCATGTATTCCCTCGAGCAGGGACATTAGGTCTCCTACTTGAAATTGCATCTGTCATGCATAGTCGAATCATCCACGCGTACTTCTGTAATTTTTAAATTATTAAGTTGTTCTATTAATTCAGGATTTTCCATTAACTTAAACCATGGTAACTAAGCACATCCTAGTTACGTACTAAGGGAGTTTAATTATTCATACCCTAGGTGTTGATGTGAATCCATGAATTCTCATCAAAGTAGGTGGACTTGCATGCCTCTGGTACAGACCAGTCAAAGGTTTCCTTCCTGAATTATTTGAATAAGAAGATAAGAAGAAGAAGTTGAAGAGACTTGAAAGTACTTTATTTTTGAAGTAGCTCTGGGTTACATATTAAGCTTATTTATAGATGCTAAGGCATTCCTCGAGCATCTCTTATTTGCGAAGCTAAGTAGTAGTTGGGATAAAGATTCCATCTTCGTCATAGCTTTGGCTGCTCGTCACATCTTCTTTTTCTTCGCAAAAGTCACACTTGTGCATTATTTCTTTCTTCATGAGCTGGCAAAAGTGTTGAGCCGTTTCTTCACTCATTGTCATCTGTGCTTTTGCTAACACATTGAACCATGATTCAATTACTTGCTTCTTTGGGGTACTCTGGCTCACTTTGCTTTGGCTGTAGATCAATAACTCATTTGCTTTTCCACTGGTGTAGACCCAAGGAATCTCTTCGGATCTTAATATTTCTTTTAATTCATTGTACATAATTTTATATCCCAATGCTCTCTTGGCTGTCATAATCCGGAGTTGCTGTTCCTCATTAAATTCTTGGACCACATGATTGCCAATAATAGGCTCTCTGGTGATACCTATCTTGACAATATGTTCTGCCTTGATAACTTCTTCTCCAACAAATTCTGGAATTGTTGAATAAAATCTAATATAAATTTGTTCTGCTCTGGTAATTCCAAAATAAGTCCTTGCTGACTCAAGAATTGCCATAGGCAAAGCTTCTACTTCTCTGCAAGTTCTTCCTGGATAAATACAGTAGATAAGCCCTTGATCGTAGAGTCCTCTAACAAATTTCGGGTCCGCTCCTGGGAATATAATTGCTTTGTTGAGATTTTGCTGGCTTGCAATGTAAAGCCATTTCTCTGAATTTTTCTTTTCTAACAAATATTTTACATAAGAAAAATATTGCCTTTTTCTTTTTTCAAGAATAGACAGGCCTTTTTCATCCTTTTTAGGCATCATTTTTTCTTTTTCTCTTTTGTCGTTTTTTACTAATTCTGCGGTAGTTGGCGTCTCTGATGTGGGTGGCTCATCTTTAGCCGACACTGATAATTCTTCTTGAGTGGTAATTTTATTTTCAGACTCAACAGATAATTCCCCGATGTCACATCGGCTATTCGCAACTTTTTTGTTGGTTTTTTCTAATGCATTAATTTTTTCAATAATTTGTGTCATGCTCACTTTGGCACGAGTAATTTCTTCAAGCATGTGACCTTGTAATCCCATAACTTGATAATTCAATGTAACATAATTCTGATTCATAATTGCAACTGAATTTTGCAGCTCTTTAAATCTTTCGGATAATTCTTGGATGTTAGTTGTCTCCTCCATCTCTGGACAAGAAATCTGCAAGACAATTGTTAGTACCTTTTATTGAAAATAATTCATAAGAAGAGTGAAGTAATTCAACCTGCTATCTAATTAATCTAATTAAATGTTCTTTTACGTAATTGCTAAGCTTATTCCCGTATATTAATCATCATGGCTTTCTGGTTGGATGCTTACGTGAAATGTTAAACCTTTCCTTAATTCTTCTAAGCTGTTTTTTATTTCTTTTAATTCGGTTTTCAGTTCCAACAATTGGATGTGTATACTTTTGTCTAATTGCTTTAATGTTTCTATTTTCTCGGATAAAGTTTTTTGTTGTTGCATTAATTTCTGTAAATTTTCAGGGAGTTTTTGTATTAATTTTTCAATTTTCTTTTGATCTGTCGTTTTACATATTTCATCTATTACTTCACCCGTTTCCTTGTCTACAGCAGATCCTAATTTATTTAGTAGATATAGATTTGTCCAATTTAATTGTTTATGTTCAAGAAATCCTCCGGGACCATATAAGACAAAAGGTGCAAAATCTCCATAATTGGTAGTTCCTAATGGTATATAACTATTGGTAGGTAAATCTCTTGCTACAAAATTGTAGACTTTTGCTTCAATCTTTGGATAATCTTTACTCATTTCTAATTATTAATATATCTCAAAATAATTAAATAACTGGAGTAATAAAATTTTTATGACAATAAAATTGAAATGTAGAACCTGGCTGCCAGGATACTAATCCTTTTTTCCGATATCTTGATTGCTGTGGGTTATGGGTGCATCAAGCTCCTGCAGCCTTTCTCGGAATTTGTCCTTTGAATAGAAGATATATAAGAAGTTGAAGAGAGCTGAAAGAGTGTATTTTATTTCTTGAAGTAGTTCTGAATTGCATCCTGCCTTTGAAAGATGGTTACAAAGCTTATTTATAGGCAATGAGACACATACCTCGAGCATCTCTAAACCACGTTGCTTACATCACATATACTTACGTCATCTATTTACGTCACTGAGGATAGGGATACTGATTCTATCATCATCATAGCATAGGCTTATCATCATCATCATATTTCCTTTAATTTCCTTCGCAAACGTCACACTTGTGGATACTGTTATGTTACAGAAAATCCGCAGCAACTAATTTGTCAAGGTAAAGAATATGAATGTGCCAAGTGTAGTCAATGATAAAGGAGTGTAATTGCAATCTGTTAAGATTTTCTTTCAGGATTTTTTTTCTAGTGAGATAAAGGATTAAGATTGAATCTTAAATTTTAATGTTGACAATTGATCTTAGGAGGAATCGAAGAAGGAATCTTGGCTGCAGGACTCCTTGTAGAAATACCAGGAGTCTATTTGGCAAGTCTCATGGAAGAAGAAACTTGTTTTTAGTATTAAGCACATCTACTAATACATTTTACATTATATGTAAATAAATGATGAATTCAAGGAGGAGTGTTGTGAATTATTGCATTTGCCACTAATGAATCTTTCCGTAAGTGGAGAGTCCACTTTGTGAGTGGATTCATTTGTAGAATATTTTGACACCCCTTGATGCACTTGTTCTTTACTACAAATACAAGAGAAAAATAATGCAATTGAGAGGCATTGCATTTTGGCCTTTGCTTCGTATTCGATTTCATCTTCTCTCCGCCCATTCCTTTTATATATAAACACAAGTAGAAGCTCAACGAAACTCTTGGCTTCACCATCTTTGTTCCTATTACTTCAATCCTCGTCTATCTGTGAATTAAACGTCAATTGTTCACATACTCATTTCAGTAATTGCCCACATATTATTCCCTCAAATCATAACATGTTATCAACACAACTTTGCTCTAATATAGGAAGTATTCTATCCCCTCACTCTTTTATTTTCCACATGCTTATTTAAAATTACCTTTACAAGTAAGACTAGTTATTTACATTTTTTTTTCAGTATTCATTATACTAACCTTGGCTTATTTGTTTATGATAATGTCTCACTTGACAAAACCAGAGTTTAATGCCTTGAATATATCTGGCGAAAATTATTTATCCTAAATCCTAGATGCTGAAATTTATCTTGATGCTATGGGCGTTAGTGACACAACAAAAAATAATAATGATTTATCCCTTCAGGATTGAGCCAATGCCATGATTTTTCTACGCCATCATCTCCATCAAGCACTTAAAACATAATATCTTGCTATAAAGGATCCATATGTCCTCTGAAGTAATTTGTACGAAATATATGGTCATTTAAGGTTGATAATTCTTCCAAATACTCATAGTGAATGGAATGCCCTTAGGTTACAAGACTTTAAGTCAGTACATGACTGTACATAATTACTTGATAGTTAAAATTGTGTGGAGAAAATATTACTGATTGAGATATGTTGGAAAAAACATTTACAACATTTTATGCTTCCAACATGGTTTTACAACAACACTATAGAGCCCGCCAGTATACAAAATATATATAGACTTGATTGCATGCTTTTTTTGTGGCCAAAACGAATAATGAATTATTAATGAAAAATCATCAAGCCTATCCTATTGGTATAAAACTAGTTTTTGAAGTAAATGCTATCTGACATGATTGTGATGACAATTATGAAAATGGGTGCGGCTGTAGGCATAACCGTGATTGTAGACATAATCGTGGCTATTTATTGAAGTTGAGGTCATAACAAAAATTATTATTACCAATTTTATGGTGGTTATAAGAACCATAGAAAAAGGGAAAATTATTATTATTGACCTTTAGCGCTTTTAGTTTCCAGTTAAAGGCTTACTTAGAAGTTAGAACTCGTCCAACTCAAGCCCACCGTCATTATAGGCCACGCTTCTGAAATCGCGCTCTCTCAGGCCTCCGTGGGACCCATTAAGGTAACTCTCATTTTTAATTTTTTTATTAGATGACTAATTTCACATTGTTTTGTAACATCAAATTCAAATCTTTGTTCTTAAGGCATATTAGAACTTTTATTTAGTCATATATTGATATAATAATGTTTAATAAGATAAGCATAATGATAAATTTATAATAATGATATACTATAAATTATTGTATGTTTACGACTAATGTGACATTAAGTAATTAGTTAGTTGAAGGCATCACAAGCTTCAAGCATTATTGTTTACAATAAATATACATAGCCTATACATTAGTAAATTATTTATAGCTTGCGCATAAGATAGATCAAAGATAAGATGAAAGTAACAATGTCATTATAATAGTATCATGTTTAAATATGTGGATCATGTAGGCATGATTGATTAGGTGCAATATGTTGTGTTATTAAGAAGAGTACTCAGAGGATTTCTTGCTCTCAATCCCCTGTTACTCTCCCTTTCAGTAAGTGGGAAATAAGCGCCAAATAACTACCACAGCAGAATTTTGAGAAAAAATGAATTTTGTATCAGTCATAGGGTAAGCTTACGTTACATTTGGTGTAAGTAACACAACTGACATGACCAATTAACTGACATAAGAGTAACATGTGGCAATATGGGGCAGTAATAAAAACATGTTGAAACCAGTTGGAAACCATTTGCAAAATGGGTCAACGGTAAAGTCAATCCCTTGCGTTTCTCATTATAGTCGGTTGAAGATTAGGCGCTCATCACTAAAAATTTTGAAAAGAAAGGAAAAATTGGAAATAGAAAAATTTTTACGCGCTTTTGAAAGAGGCTTATTCCATAATCTGATCAATCGCTTATTGAAGAAGTAACAGCTCACCTCTAAAACGTAATTAGCGAAAATTTCATACAACTTTATATTGGATTGTATTGAACAAAGGCTGAAAATCGAGGGAAAAAAAACAAATGGTTTCAGAGTTCTGTCCGTTACTAGTACATAGAGAAATGACGGGGAGCTGTAGTTTCACATGTTAGAGAGTGTTTCAAAAAGTTCTAATATATTTCGTTATTTTTTTTCATAGGACTAATGAAATTGTAATATCATTGATTGGTTTCGCAATTATTATTCTAATTATTTTATCCTGCTTCAAATTCTTAAATGGACCATATGCATCAAGCGTTCGATGAAATGTCTGAATAGTGTTAGCACATCATATTTGGTCAATATTGAACATGTTAATCAGTTAACAAATTGAAACCTATAAACAAAAAGAAGGACATTGTTGATTTCCTTGCTAAATTTTTTAAAAAGTTTAAATTTTTACTCTATTATTAGCATTTACAGAAATGGAGCTTGAGGGTTTTGACTCACATTAGTGATGCAAACATAAGCAAGATTGGGGGTGGTGGTAGAAGGAGGCCAAAGAGGTTTAAGTTCAGGCAATGGAAGTGTTTCTGTTGATAAAATATCACAGAAACAACAACAAAAACGTTGCAGAATCAGTGCTAGATCTGGACAATATCCCAGCTTTTAGCTGGAGGTGTAGCTGGTGCTCTCAGTAAAACCTGTACAGCTCTTCTTGCAAGGCTTACCATTCTCTTTTAGGTGCAAGGCATGCACTTTGATACTGCACTGTTGAGAAAGGCTAACATATGGCATGAGGCTTCCCGAATCGTTGGTGAAGAATGATTTAGGGCTTTCTGGAAAGGAAATATGGTCACAATTGCTCACCGACTACCATATTCTTCTATTAACTTTTTTGCATATGAACACTATAAAAAGTTGCTACACGCCATTCCAGTGGTGGAAAGTCAAGGGGAAAATATGAGTTCAAATCTTTGTATACATTTTGCAAGTTGTGGTTTAGCAGGAATAACAGCTGCCTCTGTTACATACCCATTGGACCTTGTGAGGACACGCCTTATAGCTCAGACAAACGTGATCTACTACAGAGGTAATTGTCGTGCTTTACAAACTATTTGCAGAGATGAGGGAATTTTGGGCCTTTATAAGGGCCTTGGTGCAACGTTTCTAGGTGTTGGGCCCAGTATTGCAATTAGCTTTTCAGTATATGAGACCTTAAGATCTTTTTGGCAGCCATGATGCAGAATAATTCCCATGTCCTAGTCAGTTTGGCATGTGGCAGTCTTTCAACCATTGCATCATCAATAGCAACATTTCCTCTGGATTTGGTAAGGCAAAGAAAGGAACTCAAAGAGGCGGGTGGCCGGGCCTGGGTTTATACAACGAGTCTTTTTTGTACATTTAAGTACATAATTCGGACTGAAGGCTTCCGTGGTCCGTACAGAGGAATTCTTCTTGAATATTACAAAGTGGTTCTTGGAGTCGGTATATGTTTCACGATATATGAAAAACTAAAGATTCTTTTAGCTGATATTTCTTCTTGACTATAGTCGCCATCACCTCTGGACTTTACCGTCTACAATGGTAAGGATGAGGTGGCTAAGAGTTGTAATGTAATAGCATATAACCATTGATTTTGATCTGCTGTCTCATGATGATTATTATGTGACTGAATATGTGATAGCATAAGAATTATATTTTTTTTCGTGAAAAAAAATATCAGTTAAAAAATTCATGTATCGATTTCAACTAGTTTGATGCCATTTCATTACTAACATAGTCAATACGATGTGTTATCGGTGAAGTGCGTATGATTTCATTATTAAGTTTGGAAGTGAAAATAGTCATTATGATTTAACCTAGTTTGACGAAATTTAATTGTAACATAGTCAGTATGAATTGTTGGCAATGAAGTGAAAATATTATGCAGTGGAAGAAATGGTTGAGCAAGTGTTTTAAGTTGGGAAATCTTTGGGGAATTACCTATATAGAATGTTCTGTTTTTATGGCATGAGCATATAGATAATCGGTACTGTCATCTAAAGCATGAGTATGTCATAATTTAGGGACGAATGAGTATGTTTTTTTTTTTTTTTTGGCCTTATGTTTAACATGTTTGAACAACCGTCACCAAGTTTTATGTGAACTACTGCTTTAAATGGAAAGCACACAAAAGAATATGCAAGGATGGTATTAAAAAGTTCATGTAGACAAATGAATGTGGGATGCTTAGGAAGAAAATAACGTGCAGGAACAAAAAATAGTAAACCGGGTAAATCTCGACACGGTATCTTACCCAACAACTAGTGTTTTTTAAATCTTGATTGGGACTTGTTTATTAGAAAGTTACAAATGGATTTGAAAATAAATGTTTATTTATAAAGTGAAATTTGAACGTTAGAATTTAAGAAGACAAGAAAATATTGTTATTTTTTATTTGTAAGTAAATAAGAATGCCTTATTGAAGGATAATGATCAGACAATTTTATATGAATTTGTTTAAAATTGGACACGTATTCGAAAGTTGTAGTTAAAAAATAAAGCAATATACGTTTGTCATTTGCTTATCAGGGTGGTCCTCTAATGCAGTGTAATTCCTATTGATCATTTGATTATTAATGTTGCCCATCTGTTATTATGTATTTATAGAATAAATACATATTGTGAACCATGCCCATTGTTGTTGTAGTGAGAAATTGAGTATCAATAATTTAAGTTGACAACTAGCTAAGTTAGTAAGAATGCAAAACATTGTTCAAGTAGACATGTTTGATACCAATAATGAGGCAAAGACTATGTCTAGAAATCAATATTGATATTGTTATGTGACATTACTGTTGATGAATCAGAGGAAAGTAATAAAAGTTAGTTGAGAATGAAGTGACGTTTTTAGAATAATGGTTTTCGTATTTATGCATTTCAGATGTTAAAATGATTAATGGATAAGATTATGTGTTGGTAATCCCCTCATATTCATTGTTGAATTGGTTGTCTTCTCTATTGTAGACTAAATTAAAGATAACTAAGATATAGAATTTAAGTTTACCCATACGATGGGGATAATGTCTTAATATGATTCATTTTATGAACTTATGTATTTTATGGTCATTTATTCCATTCTTAAGATTGCATATAGAGTTTTGTTGCTTCTGCATTCTTATATTTTGGGAATTTAATGATGTAGACATTAGTCGACATTCTTCAGTTCTAACAGACATGATAAAATTAAAGTACTTGTTTATATTTTTAATTATGGTTTAATTTGTTAATTTGCTTGGCTTTATAGGAAAATACAATTAAAGTCTTTGATTGAGCACTTTAACTGTAGGGTATTGGGTGTAGATAACATATGTTTTCGAACTTATGGTGTATGGATATGGTTGATTTTGAATTACGAAATGTGAATTTCACCTAGGGATCTAGAGCTTTTCCATTCTTTCAATGGGAGGACATCGTAGTAGAAAGTGAAGTTTATGAGCATGGAGATGAAAAGAAAAGGCTATAGCTCTCTTCTATGTACGGGATATGGCTCTAAAATATTTGAAATTGTGAACAAAGCCTTATGCTAGAGTAATAATTTCAGAGCTGACCACCCTGGGAGGCTATAATTTGGGTTATAGAAGGTAGACACTGCTACAATTTTCTCGAATTCTATGATTATTCCTACAATGTCGGCATAAGATGATGTATTGCTGACAGAGCGCCAATAATCTGGTACTACTTTAGGCAGTTTAGCTACGAAGATACATGATCCATTACCATTTATGGAACCTAAGAATGAAAGAAGAGGAGCATCTTGGAACAAATGCAGAATTTGAGAAAGTGAGAATTCTACTCCAATAAGGACGTTGTATTTAATATTTCTTGATAGCTTGATATGCAATTTGACGGAACTTTTGATTCATGTAAATTGTAGATATGTCAGTGCAATAATTAGGAACTTTGCTGAGAATGGAAGAAGGCAGTATGTGATGTTTTTACATTTTTGTGTGTATATTGTAGAACTTGTTTATGTATATAAAGCTTTGTTATGCATGTTTTACCCTATATATAAATAAAACGTGGAGCTTCTTATGTTATGTGTGTAAATTTAAGCATTTTTTGGTGAATTAGAAGTGATGAAAAACTTTATATATATGTGTAACCTGATAATTTTCAACAATTTATTTATATTGTAATAGTTTTTAGGTGCTATTTGGTTGAATTAGATGTTTTAATCTTTATTTCAAATGTTATATAATTTTGAAATGCGAAAAAATGACTTTAATATTTTTAACTTACTTCCTTTAATATCTTCTGGGACTACAGTGTATAACTCGTAATTTACTTTTAATTACTATGAAAAGTGTAAAATTGAGGACGCTTGGATATATCAAAAAATTAGTAACTTTATTACATACATATTTGAATTTTATGGCTACCCGAACTTAATTTGGCCCTGATAAACTACGTTAATCTATTAAAAATTTCTTTGCAAATAATTGAATGGTGAGTCGAAATAATTTAAAAAATACATTTTGATGGAAATGATGAATTAAGTTGATCAGTATATGTGCACTATAACATTAATAGGATTCTGCATCATGCAACTGGAAAATGGAGTCATGGGTTAAAAAAAATGACAAAATGAAGTACTTTAAATTGGATGGACTTAAAAGCAAAAACAGAACAGAAGCCATTAAGTTAACATGAAACTGTGTTGCAGCAAAAGAAAAAACATTATCATAAGTATATCCCCAAAACAAAAGTAGAAGATTAATGCATAACATATTATTAAAGTTGTTCTAATAAAAAGACTGTAACTCATGACTTGATAATATGATAAATTATGCAATAAGGTCCATAAATAAGACAATTGAGCTACAACAAAATACCGGTGGATACAAAGTTTTGTTACCTATACACAGCAAAACATAACTTGATTCAAAAGGTCAACATTCCATAGCATTAAAATTAGACTACCTTTCCATACAAATACCCAACAAGAGTTTAATGTGGTCATGCTTCTGCCAACCATATACTTTTGCTAATGGTTAGACAATTTGATCCTTTAACATAGACACATCTATCTTCTGCCTGAGAGTAAGGCCGTCATGAGGACCAAAATTGAAAGGAGATCCACTGCATAAGTACTCAATTATCTTGAGCACAAATACACCACAGTCCCCAGATCCAGGTCGTTGTTGGGGTACGCCAACAGTCACCCTAATGGCGTCGTAAGGATCAATGGAAACACGGAACATTGGATAGCCTCTATGGAATCCTAGGCTAGTAATTAGCATTCGAGGCAACAATTCTCTCAAGTAGCTAATCCATTTAATTATTTATTCAGTCGATATAAGTTCCGTTTGAGGATCATAGATCGTAATTCACCTTTCGACAAAACTGACTTCTGCTGCAATCCAATGTGCACCACCTAAGTTGATAGGCATATATACGTTCAAAGGGAAATTTGTAAACATTACATTAGTTTATTATAATCAATAAACTGTGTGATGAAGTATGAGAGACATGTATAAGTATTTCTTCATCTAGAAATCAGTACATAAGTTCGATGAGATTTTGTAACGCATAGCCAAAATACAAGACGATAATGTCTGATTCAATGAACATATTGTGAAATATTTTATTATGAGGAAAATTTTACTTATCCTCTCAATTTTAAACAGAAACAAATATCTTCGTATTCACCAGATAAATAAGATCATAAACGTCAACCATATGTGTGGAATTGAGTGAAAATGCCACAGAATCATTTAAATCAACAGTTGACAAGTGCCTATTATAATATAACAAGTTTGTTATTAACTTACATTAAATTTTTCCTAATGTCTGTATAATCTCCCTTTAATTGTGTTAATATGACAAGAAGCATTTCGTGCTACCTTGTCTTCAATTGCATATTAAATTACAACAATGTTTGTGCATATATTAAAACAATGTCCATTCATAATAATGATAGCATTATGATGGATGTGGACAATATGACATCGCAAATATTAACATTCGCTATAAGGATTACTTGCCTAGTCAACAGACGACCAAGGTCTCTCCCCCATCGTGAATCTATTAATTAGATAATGATCAAATTGTACCTTGTGGATCATTCTGCATGATGTTTGCATCTCTGTCCAGATCCCAGAAACACTTACCTACAATGTAATAGCACCTAATTATTTTCCATCAACACAATCACATGTTTCATGGGGTGTGTGTGTGTGTGTGTGTGTGTGTGTTGTCAGAAATAGTGACAGATGATAATATACGTCCAAAAAATAAATTGATAATATTGTCAAGTACCGTAATCTATGATTTTGTTGACTCGTACTGAACACTGGAATACCCTTAGTTATCATGTAAATATTCAAGTTATGTACTTTATATTAGTGAGATAACTGAATTTTTCCTTACCTAATGATCATCTAGAGTTCTCAAATCTCTAATATCTGCAAATCGTATACAATATCAAGTTGTGTAGTATTGGTCTCTTAATGATGCATTTTAGTTCGTTAGTGTACAATAACAAAAATAATTTAATTACTCTCATGTAATACAGAAACATATATAATATAACTTGTTTACTCATTTTTAGTATTTGTAGAATATAGTTAAAAATTAAAGGTGTACTCTATTTTATGAACACATATTTGTAATCTGTCTATATAATGCATATAAAATAAACTTTTTCACAATTATCAAAGTTTTCCAAATTAAATTTATACCGTCGAGGTCACGGTCAATAAATCCATAATACAATGTAAAGTAGAATGTTAATGTCATAGTATCATTTCAATTACTTTAACAAAAAGAACCCAAAATTCAGTATCAATGCAAGCACACCTCTTTTCCTGCCAAACTATAGAGTTGATCAGCCGCTGCTTAACGAGCCTAAGGTAAACACTCAAGTGTTGAAATTTAAAAAAAATGACATTTTTTTATATTTAGTAATTCTCTCTTGTGTACGTTATAAACAAGCAAAAGAGATAATTAAAAACTTACATCATTGTTCAACCAATCGCCTCAGACCACTGATTGAAACCAATCAGAATCAACGAAAAGTACTTCCTCATAGAAATTCATAACACTTAACGCTTCAAACTAAATGTCTATCAAGTTTTGATATTTAGCTTTGGCCTCAACATCTATTAAGTCAAGTTCTTCCACTTCTGTTGTGACTGCTAGCAAAACTGTTGTGAAAGGGCTTGTAATATTAACTGGTACCGACAAGCGATGCCTGATTTGTACAGCCCTATCAGCTGGCTGAATTCTCACTCTCTTTGTGCAATCCCCTCGTTCGTCGAATGGTTGCTGCTGATGAAACTGAAAACAGTTGGCCCCTTGTATCACTGCAATCATATCCCAACTGCACCCCTTGTATTTTAATTGCCACAGTTACTGCCGGTTGTTAAATGTATTATTACAAACTGCTGTGTATAATAGGTTTTTCATCGTGCAATAGTAACATCAAAATATCTTGGTCTGCACAAGCTGATTTGATCAATTTAAGTTGTTCTTGAAATACTATCTAAGCAACCCAAGAGGATGGGTGAATTGGGTTATTAAAAATTAAGCTAAGCAAATCACACAACAATTTAATCTATTGTGTTAATGGAATTAAAAACAATAAATTCAATCAAGCATAATAATAAAATAGTAAGGGAAGAGAAAACGAACACAAGGATTTTTACATGGTTCGGCAATCCCCGCCTACGTCTACGCCTCCAAGCACACCGAGCTTGAGGATTTCACTATCCAAACCTCCCAAGCCTTCAAACACTTACAATTGACTTTCAAGGTGTCAATGGACCTTTACAACAAGAGATTATCCTCAATCTCTTAACCCAAATGTATCCCAACACTTACAACCTCTCAAGGATAAAGATTACAAATGAATTATACTATGGCCCAAATTATTTTTTGCCCCAAAACTGTCTATAATTATACTATGGCCTAAATCGTCATAAAACTTTACAAATCAGTCCATTTCCGTAGTTTTAAAACTTTTTTGATTTGACCATGAACTTGAAAACTAACCAATTCTATAAAATCATTTTTCCTTTAAGTATAAAACCTTATATTATCAAAATAATGATTTGTTTAAAATGTATGAAAAATAATTTGAGCTTTTAAAACCTTAATCATTCTTAATCTTGTTTGTTATCATCAAAATCAACATTATGGATACATATATGCTAACAATTCTGGTACAATTAATGTTAATGCCTGGAACATCACTAGCATGATGTGCACATGCTGTCTGTTACCTATCTTATGAGAACATAACTTATTATGATATTTGAGCGTGGAATATCTAATGACTACTGGTTAATAGACTAAAATCATACTTCATTTCTAAATCATTGTAACACTTATATTATCCTTTAATTAATTATAATAATTGCCTTTAGTCCCTCTAATGCCACCCTAATTCCAACTTATCTCATACATGATTATCAGCATTACTGTCAGATTGACCAAAGTTTGTACATGGCCTTCTTAATGTCTTGCTGGGATATCATGCGAGCATCATGCTTACATACTTGTGTTATTGTCATTTTATTTGTATCCGCTATTGTCACAATGTGTATCAATTTATTTCGAGATATATATACATACATATATATATATATATATATATA
>MKYO02011453.1:6000-93221 GCA_002013955.2 Citrus medica | reverse complement strand
GTGTGTGTGTGTGTGTGTGTGTGTGTTGTCAGAAATAGTGACAGATGATAATATACGTCCAAAAAATAAATTGATAATATTGTCAAGTACCGTAATCTATGATTTTGTTGACTCGTACTGAACACTGGAATACCCTTAGTTATCATGTAAATATTCAAGTTATGTACTTTATATTAGTGAGATAACTGAATTTTTCCTTACCTAATGATCATCTAGAGTTCTCAAATCTCTAATATCTGCAAATCGTATACAATATCAAGTTGTGTAGTATTGGTCTCTTAATGATGCATTTTAGTTCGTTAGTGTACAATAACAAAAATAATTTAATTACTCTCATGTAATACAGAAACATATATAATATAACTTGTTTACTCATTTTTAGTATTTGTAGAATATAGTTAAAAATTAAAGGTGTACTCTATTTTATGAACACATATTTGTAATCTGTCTATATAATGCATATAAAATAAACTTTTTCACAATTATCAAAGTTTTCCAAATTAAATTTATACCGTCGAGGTCACGGTCAATAAATCCATAATACAATGTAAAGTAGAATGTTAATGTCATAGTATCATTTCAATTACTTTAACAAAAAGAACCCAAAATTCAGTATCAATGCAAGCACACCTCTTTTCCTGCCAAACTATAGAGTTGATCAGCCGCTGCTTAACGAGCCTAAGGTAAACACTCAAGTGTTGAAATTTAAAAAAAATGACATTTTTTTATATTTAGTAATTCTCTCTTGTGTACGTTATAAACAAGCAAAAGAGATAATTAAAAACTTACATCATTGTTCAACCAATCGCCTCAGACCACTGATTGAAACCAATCAGAATCAACGAAAAGTACTTCCTCATAGAAATTCATAACACTTAACGCTTCAAACTAAATGTCTATCAAGTTTTGATATTTAGCTTTGGCCTCAACATCTATTAAGTCAAGTTCTTCCACTTCTGTTGTGACTGCTAGCAAAACTGTTGTGAAAGGGCTTGTAATATTAACTGGTACCGACAAGCGATGCCTGATTTGTACAGCCCTATCAGCTGGCTGAATTCTCACTCTCTTTGTGCAATCCCCTCGTTCGTCGAATGGTTGCTGCTGATGAAACTGAAAACAGTTGGCCCCTTGTATCACTGCAATCATATCCCAACTGCACCCCTTGTATTTTAATTGCCACAGTTACTGCCGGTTGTTAAATGTATTATTACAAACTGCTGTGTATAATAGGTTTTTCATCGTGCAATAGTAACATCAAAATATCTTGGTCTGCACAAGCTGATTTGATCAATTTAAGTTGTTCTTGAAATACTATCTAAGCAACCCAAGAGGATGGGTGAATTGGGTTATTAAAAATTAAGCTAAGCAAATCACACAACAATTTAATCTATTGTGTTAATGGAATTAAAAACAATAAATTCAATCAAGCATAATAATAAAATAGTAAGGGAAGAGAAAACGAACACAAGGATTTTTACATGGTTCGGCAATCCCCGCCTACGTCTACGCCTCCAAGCACACCGAGCTTGAGGATTTCACTATCCAAACCTCCCAAGCCTTCAAACACTTACAATTGACTTTCAAGGTGTCAATGGACCTTTACAACAAGAGATTATCCTCAATCTCTTAACCCAAATGTATCCCAACACTTACAACCTCTCAAGGATAAAGATTACAAATGAATTATACTATGGCCCAAATTATTTTTTGCCCCAAAACTGTCTATAATTATACTATGGCCTAAATCGTCATAAAACTTTACAAATCAGTCCATTTCCGTAGTTTTAAAACTTTTTTGATTTGACCATGAACTTGAAAACTAACCAATTCTATAAAATCATTTTTCCTTTAAGTATAAAACCTTATATTATCAAAATAATGATTTGTTTAAAATGTATGAAAAATAATTTGAGCTTTTAAAACCTTAATCATTCTTAATCTTGTTTGTTATCATCAAAATCAACATTATGGATACATATATGCTAACAATTCTGGTACAATTAATGTTAATGCCTGGAACATCACTAGCATGATGTGCACATGCTGTCTGTTACCTATCTTATGAGAACATAACTTATTATGATATTTGAGCGTGGAATATCTAATGACTACTGGTTAATAGACTAAAATCATACTTCATTTCTAAATCATTGTAACACTTATATTATCCTTTAATTAATTATAATAATTGCCTTTAGTCCCTCTAATGCCACCCTAATTCCAACTTATCTCATACATGATTATCAGCATTACTGTCAGATTGACCAAAGTTTGTACATGGCCTTCTTAATGTCTTGCTGGGATATCATGCGAGCATCATGCTTACATACTTGTGTTATTGTCATTTTATTTGTATCCGCTATTGTCACAATGTGTATCAATTTATTTCGAGATATATATACATACATATATATATATATATATATATATATATATATATATATATATATATATATATATATGTACCTACTGAAATGTTAATTTAATATGATCTCTTCTGTTGGGTATAACACGACTGCATATGTTTTATTTTTATCAAAACATATATTTTATGTACGCATCATATATTCATGTGAATTTTTATGGATTTCGATCGCTTAGACCCAACTTCAGTAAAACTAAAAGAGAGGCCATGATTGCAATAAACATGGGATGTCATATTGTAAATTCGTAGGCGATTTATCAAGCTCTAAACATCCTCTAACTACTGTAACTTAAGCATTCTTCGCTTATTCAGTCGAACTGACAATATTATGATTGTCTTAATATATAACATATAAGCATAAGTTATTGACTAAATATATAACATATAAGCATAAGTTATTGACTAACTTATAAACTGCTGAAGTAAGATAAACTCGTAAATGCCATAGCAATTGTTTCATCAATGATTTTCCCAGTGCAACAACATTATTGACAGAACTATAAATATATATTGTGCCTACTTTCTACAGCCATGACCCTTCTGTGTCGACCTTCTGCCCTGAGTGATATACTTCTTCTCAAACAACTTGGCACGTGCATTTTGTTCAACCTCATTCGTTATACTAAATGTATGGGAACATTCAAGTATTTTGTCCTTCACCTGGTTAGTATAGCACATGACCAACTGAATGGCCAAATCTTTTCTGGCCTCGTCTGAGTCGTATTGTACAATCCATTTAAAACAAAAAGAAACAAGCTTAAAAATTTAGTATGTGGAATATTACTAGTGATCAAGAAACTTCCTTTCCATCATGATTATACTTTTAGTCTTACTATCACTATCATGCAACTTAAACAGAAACATCTCGTTATGGACAAAAAAGACATATATAATGAATTGCATATAACAATATAAACATTAAAATAAGTCATCATCGGGCTGAACTTGGCAACAAAACTTATATGCGTCCAGGTTCCGTTCTTGCCCAAGGTTCTGCATATACTATATGACAAACAGTCCACAATCATAATTATTAGGTTGTTTGTGCATTCTCTTACTGTGAACCACAATAAAACTCTAAAACAAGAATTCACTTCGAAATAACATCTTTATGTCATCTTGCAATACATCATCAAGTGCTCTCATCTGCCGCAAAACAAAAACCCAACAAAAGTCTAAATTAACAAGAACTTTTTTTGAATTATTAAATCTAAACATCAGCACAACAAAATCTGCTATCATCATTGTTTTTGCTTCTTCATATAAAGATTTTTCCCATGACGAACTTTGTAGTGGATCCCATATCTCAGTACATCTATAAGGAATGTTCACAACAATATACCAGTGCAACTCCTCCTGGTTTATTGTGGTATATATTTGGGGCAAGCATCAATTTCATAATATCAACATATCGCATTTTTTTCGTAGTTATTGGTAGTAGTAATTTTTTTCCATACTTGGTTACAGAGCAACAGGTCTTGCACATTGTTGAGTGTTAGAAAGTGTATATTTATAAAGGAAAAAATCGTCATTTTACACTTCAAGTTTCACTAACATCCCTACTTTTATGTATTTAAGTCTCTTGTGATTTAATTATGTGTGTTGTATTATAATTAAGTGTTTTATGTATTTTAGGGGCATCATGGTCATTTGACAATAAATGAGAGATCAGACAGCCAAACGAACATCACTTTTGAACTCAGGACAGTCGAAAATCTTAGGAGGATTATAAAAGGAAAAATGGCATTGTTCACATGTACGATACTATTCACATGTACGGTACTGTCCATGTTACTGTTCAAGATACTGTTCACATATACGGAACGATGACGTGACATTGACCGATGATGTGGCATTGACCGATGAGCTTTCACGATCCTATTGGATTAAAATTCTTATGTACTGTTGATAGATGACGTGGCAGCATGTTAGTGGACCAAAAATCGTGCGTACGGTACAATCATATACAAGGAATTATTTACAACCAAATCGCATCATTATTCAAGCCGCCTCACTGTTCATACCGCGTCACTATTCAAACCGCGTGGTCAAACTGCATGGTCAAACCACGTACTATTGACCGATGACGTGGCACAATAATCCTGGGCGTCCAAATTGTTTTTAATCTGATATCTATGATTTACTCAATGTATCTATAAAAAGGGCGCTCCCCCCCTAATTTGGCACTGAATTCATTTTTTAGTTCAATTTTTTGTAATTCCCTCTCCATCTTATATTTTCTACGTATTTTAAAAAATTTCATTTTGTCCCTAATTCAATTATGAGTAGCTAATTTTCTTTCAAGCTTGGGTTGAAGGTGAAGTCTCAACATGTTCCATGGGCTTTATTTTGTAAATTTATTTTCTCTTCCCCTCTGATTTTTGTGGATGTTTTGATTTTTCGTCGATAGAAAGTAATAATCTTGTCTAGATACCGCACTGGTTTAACCGGCTCCCTAGTACAAGGTTATTACTATTTGGCACGATAAGTCTTTAACACCATATTGATTAGAGTGTAGTGCATGAAGAGTGGAAATTTTCCTCATGATTTAATTGGCATTAATAAGGAATATTTAGCCCATGGTGCATGTTGATGCAGATCCAAATACCCAAGTGCTTCATTTTAATAGTTTTCTCTTCAATTTATTCTTGCCATTTTAATTCAAATTTTAAGATAATCTAAGTCACTTTCATCACAAATCCAACCACCCACTTAAGAAAATTAATTCTACACATAATTAAAATTCACATCTTCATGGGATCGACATTCGTCATCACTAATCTATTTTACAATAGATTCGTGCACTTGCGAGTTCAATAAAATTTGCACAACACATATTCCACGCCCTCAAGCCATTCCACGTCCCAAGCCACGAAACATCACTTCCTTAAACCAGAACCTTTTGCTGAATCCAATCACAAGCATGTCACGAAACCTTACTATAATTAGTTGTATTCTTACCTAAATTCAAATAATTATGTTATATTACAGAATGTTCTGTGTCATGTTGTATTTAATTATAAAAAGCATAATGCAAAGATCATTCGATCTGCACTTTTTAAAAAGTCAACAAATTCGATAAGTTGTCCAGCTTCATTTCGATTAACCTTAGATGCACTCTTTTATTTGTTGCCAATCTCACTGCAATGTCTCATATTTTTCTAGTACAATACCAACTTAATAAGTTTTAAATTCATTACTGGGCAAAATGAAGAAAATACTAACAATTTGTTCATGTGCCTACTACAATACCCATCACAGCAGTTAAATTACCAAGGTCCCAATAATTGAATACAACACATTGCTTCACGGACATGTTCAATAGACATATAACAGAGAAACAACAAGAACACAAAATTTTAATCACTATCTCCACTCATATACTTAAATATCATTTCCTTTTTTTTAATTCATTACATACGTTGTGCACATCATAAAATGACATTAGGTGGAAATTACTTACTGCATAATACGTTGGAAGGAACCACCTCCTTGGAATTTGTTGCCCATTTTCCTGTTCATTCTTTGCTAGCCTCTCAGCAATGACTGAAATTATCTGAAAATAAAAGCACAAATTTAATTAAATTGAAAATTTTATTTTCTGACCTAAAGCCTAAAACCCCCAACAATTTTTCCAACACCATTTACTCACCAAACCATTTATCCATCTTGTTAGGCATAGTGACAACATCTCCTTTTGACTCAACCAATTTATTTTTGTTACGACAACATATTCATTATAAAACAGCCATAATCAGAAGCTGTTACACCAACATATAACCATGGGAAAAAAAAATTTCTCAATTTTTCAACAATGCTTAAAGGACGGACCATGCACCATACCTTTGATATAGATCTTCATTCATTATTTATTCAATCAACTGAATATAAAGATCATACATAGGTCAACGCACAACGAATAGGCCAGCCTGAAACGGCCTATGCATGTACATTCCATATCCCGATAATTCACTTGTCGGTTTCCCAACCCAATAAGCATTCTAGCATAATACCTTGAAGGACTCTTTATCGAGGATGAAACCATTTTTGTATTATCCATTTTACCTTGTGTTGATTAGAAAAAACAGTAAACAATGTGCTAAAAAAATTTACCTAACAATAATTCCCACAAATTCTTTATTAGCTACACAAAATTACTTGTCTCACAAAAGACAAGGTTAACAACCGTAAGACACAACAAAAAAGACTAGCAAACTAATCATTAATCATTACTCACCTCCAACCTTCTGGAAACATGTTCAGGACCCGCACCAACCTCCCTCACTGTCTTACTTTTCTTTCCACTGCCATTGCCATGCCATATGATCCCTTCGATGATTTCATTGCTTGATCCATCCATTTCAATCGATTCATAATTTGGAGTTGTAATCTATCCAATTTCAACTGGACGGCTCCCCATGTCCTTTATTTGACAAATAATCTCAACAGCCACCTGGTTTATATCAACAACATCGACATGTAGTTCATGTGCCCATTGTCCAATCTGTTTGCCATTACCATAACTCTTTCTGCTCTCTATTTACCAACTGATAACTTTCCCCACCTTGATCAACTACTTTGCAACCTTTCATTACACTTCCATACATAGCAACCTGAAGCAAGGATTATTTAGAAATAATCTTTCATCGGTAATGCCATGTTATACAAATATGCCATTAAATTCCTATCTTTAATTACAATAAGACTCTGATAATTATACAATGACATGCTTAAACCAATTCAACATCTTAATTTCTACGGTTTTTTTTCCTTTACGTGCTATCTTATAATCAAACAATTGTTACAGTCTAAACTCATACCACCCTAATTCACCTTTTTTTTTCGGTTAGTTAGCCTTTCTTCGGCCCTCCCCTACAAACATCAACCCTATAACTGTAATTACAAACCTTTTCAATTTTAAAAAATTTCACCCCAATGACTTCCCACCCCAATTACCCATTAAATATAAGTCCTCAGCTAACACAATTCGAAAGCAACATCAAAGAGAACACACTAATTCCCTGCAGAATATTTTATAAAAGTATTCAACAGTCTAACAAAATACGTGTTTTCCTTTTTATATTGAAAGGCAAACACATGAAATTACCAAAGCGTCCAGTCCTAATTATTATAATAAAATAACATTCTAACCAAAAGTATGAAATATTTAAAAAAAAAACACACTAAGTTCTCTAATCTGGACAAACTAATAGCATTCTACAAGAAATCCAAAAATTTGAAAACATTCTACAACTTGTGATCCGAGTCCAAATCATGTCAAATTTTCCATCAATCCTAAGGGCCAATTTGACCAAAATCAAATATTCGCAATTGAAAACATTTCAAATATAGGCCCAAAATTAACGAATTTTCAAAATTATCAGCCCCTTATAGGTTTAAAGGTCACCATTATTCGTATGTCGATAATGCCCTTAGGCAAATAGAACAAGAAAAACATATATTATACTCGAAATATGTAATTAACCACCTACATAAAAAGATACATTTACAACATATATTCACAAATTCATTCTTACATACCTTGTTTGTCCCAATGCCTCCTTGTTTATCCAACCACTTCATAAATTTTCTTATTTTGTAAGCATCCCACCTAACAACCGGACACATTGATGCATCTTTTCTACTTTTCCCATAAAAAACCGAATTTATGTACAATACCTAGATGACCTTAGAAAAATGGACACCCAATACAATTATATACATTAAAATCCTCATACACGTAATACAAATAATGCAAATCAATAAATGAATTCATAATATTATACCAAAACAATAAATAACCAACTATTTTTAATAATATACCAAGTCCTAGAGGTTAATGATTAAATGATTTCAAATTAAGCACTTGTTTACCCATAAGGCTCTCGGATTGTAAATCACTTTTTCATCAAACATCCAACTTCTGCAAGAAATATCTATCAAACAAAATAATAATAAAAAACTTGTGTAGATATCATATTTACCTGAAGATAAAGCAAACAACCCCCAACATATGACAATTTCTCTTCCTTGTATCTTGTTATCCCATCCATTAGCCTACCAAAACAACAAGACGCTCAATTCCTTGATTTTATTGTTTTCACATCTGTCAATGAAAACAAAAATTTTGAACTAGTATGGACTCCCCCTGGTGGACATAACACTGCATACAGTGTGAACAACATAAATGCTACTTTAAATTCATCATCATCACAACTTGATCTACTTATTATTTCAACCAACTCTTAATGTTTACACCCTTAGACATGGCTTCAAACCTCTCTACATATCCAGAAACTTGATTCATGTCACCATCTAATTCCACATGCATTCCTCTATCAGAAATACTTACTATTTGTCCAAAACTCTATGCACTTAGCTCTAATTCCCGACCATTAACACATAATACCGACCTTGTCGTGTCAACCCTCTGTAATAACCACTCACAAAGTTTTCATTTCAAACGACCACACTTCATCTCCAGTAATTGCCCAAATCCAATAGAGCACAAGGCTGCTCTTTGTTCTGCCCTCAGTTTCCCTATAACGGAAGCCAATCGCTCAGGCACACACCTCAATACAAACTTCGGTCTTTCTCCATTCAAACGAACTAATTTGTGCCTTCCAACTGTGTACTTGCGCCTTTTATCAATCGGCAAATTCTTGAATGCCATGCCAATTTCCTTCCTAATCTGCAAAGTAGTAATAAAATAAACTAAGGTCTTATTATTCTTTGATCTTGTTTGTTATTCCCAATTTTCAAGTTCATCCACTAACCTCTTTAGTTATACATGCGTTTTCATCATTTTCCTTTATCTTCTGTATTGTTTCTTTACTGCAGTTGTCAGGAAAAAAAAATTCATCGCATCAATTCCATACTTTATCACTCTTAAACCTTTACTTTGTGTATATCTAGGTTCATTTATTTTACTCTTTCTTATTTTCCATTATGATCATTCTTCCCTATCATCATCATGTGAACTAACATACAATAAAGAACATAAACTACATGACATATACCACTGAACTATCAAATATGTCTATCTTTCTTCAATCACCACATTCAAAATATCAATTAAATTTCCCAATTACGGTACAAACTTATAATTTGTTACCTATTCTCATATATCCATTAACCTAACAATTAAATAGAAATTCAAACACTGCAATCATAGCAATTAATAATAACCTCCAATGCATTGTTTAAAATGAATACCAGAATCATACTTACAGGTACGAAATAAAACCGTAATTATTTCTCTCGTTTTTCTTATCGTCTGCACTGTTTTCAGCCTCTACTTTCTTCTCTTCATGACAAAAGGCCCCTTGATGTAAATCTGGTTCACCTATTAATACATTGATGCAATTTTCACATAAACCTTCTTCCTTTTGCTTTGTCATTTCTTTCCATCTGCTTAACATTTTCCCTTTCCACAGAAACAAACTAACCAATTTCCTACTTTCATCTTTTCATTCCTAACCCTTGATATGCGCCCTTCACTAAGCTTTGATTACAGTCGTAACCCATTCTCTTTAACTCAGGCTTTTATCAGGATCAATTCTGGGATTTTTCCAAATAACGATGTTCAAATAATAACGAGTCACCCATAACAATGAATGATGTGAGGGAAATTTTATGGTGAAGACAACTTTACAAGATGAGGCTTGAAATTTTAGCATTTTCAGTGACATTCGAGCGTCTCTAGCTTCGATTGTATGGTGCTGTAATTTTTTTAGTTTCCCCAATTTGTGATCTGCAAAAATGAACTAGTAAATTGGTAATATCGTTTGGTGCTTCTATTGTTTTCCCCTCTTTCAAAACCTAATTACTGTACTTTTTTCCCTTTTGAATTTTTCGCATACCCGGAGTATCACTCGTGATTCATCTTTCCCTATATAATTTTCATTGTCGACTAACCCCTTAGCTGCATTATTCGACAACCGTTTTAGCAGGTTGTCCTTTTATTTTTAATAATCCATTTTCCACCAGTACCTGAACCTAATTTTGTGTTAAATTTCATCACATCCATTGAATCTGAAAAATGACAAATCCAACGATTCAGTTTCTCGGAATGTTACTTGCAGCAAATGTAACTTAAGCGCGGCCTCATATTCAAAGATGCAACAGTACGAACAAAGCAATTATATATAATAATAAAAAATCAAATCCCTAATAGCTCCACAAATCATGAAAATAACCGAGGATATCAAACAAAGACAAGTTTGAATGATTTGAAAATTTGATTTCAAAACGATTTGAAAAACAAAGACAAAGACAAACCGAGGATATAAAAACCTTTTTCCTTTTAGCAGATCCAAAAAGAGAAAATTTGAACGATTTGAAATGAATCTTTTTCATTTATGCTATCATGTATTTGTTTTGTTAGTTCAAACAATTGATCAAACTTAATTAGTCACACTGCCACTAAACAATTTTTTGAAAATATTAGCCCTATTTGGTATTGAGGGCAGATATAAAGTTACAATATTAAAGTGTTTGATAAAAACACTAACTATTATGACTTAAAAATTAAGTTGATTTGATTCACCCATTATATGATGAAAAAAAAAATTATAATATCTTTACTATATTTTACAAAATTATTATTTAAAATGTTCGTTTACTATACGTTGTTAACTTTTATTTGAAATTATAAATTTTTTCACAATAACTATAACTTAAAAATTACAACATTTTAATACCAAAAATACCTAGTATCTATGATATTATGAGTTAATGTAATGTGTCTAAATTATGTGGTGCTTTGACGGTCAATGTATCTAATCTCTAAGTCCAACTCAGCAATGGATGAGATTCAACTCCTCTCTTATGTTGGGGCTTACCTGTCTCCCTACATTTGGGGTAGAATATATTTTCCTCCAGTATTAAAGTGAGAGTAGATCTCCCTCCAGTACTAAATGAGTGTTAACCTTCGAACTGTACCATAATAAGATTATTAAGAAGAGTTTCAACCGATCTTTAATTGTACATATCAATTAAGATCTGATTGTAATATGTGAGCATATGAAAAAAAAAAAAAACACTCAGCCTACGAGTGAGCTGTATGTGTTGGTCGGTTCTGAAATGTCTCGCGGCAATGCTTGCAGTGCATACTATTTGAAAGGGATGGATATTTTTAAAAATTTAAATCTTGAATTTTCTTTTTTGTTTTTTTTGAAAGAAAAGAAAGTCACGTTCATTAACAGTAACATTTTAAGCATATAAGTGAGGCCCTAATTAATTTGGCATTAAGTTTTTAAGTGTGAATTTGAGAAAGAAAGTCCATCTGTCATTTAATTGCACCAGCATGTTTCACGAGCATCTAAGTGAGGCCGTAATTAATTTGGCATTAAGTTTTTGGGGTGAATTTGAGAAAGAAAATCCATCTGTCATTTAATTGCACCAGCATGTTTCACGAAATTGAAAGTAACGTGTATATTTATGTACTGGAAAATGACTGCCATTAAATTTAATTTCAATTTGTCCGTTCTAACGCATTTTTTTTTATATACTGATATATTATAATCCTGATATTTATAATTAGAAATTCGTTGAGATTTATCTTGAGTAATTCTATTGTAGCACAGTTTGAATATTAAATCTCACTAAATTAAAAAAAAATTTATTCTCATTATTAATATTAAAAAAAAATCAATGCTACCTAATATGAAGAGCCAACCAAACTCTCAATATACAGAGAGGTAAGTCCCAACACTGAACTTGTGCTGGGACTTGAACCTATACCCTGAAGGTTGTTGAGGGCATGGGCACCAATGGGCTACAGGCCCATTGGCATCCGTTCTAACGCATTGTGGACTGCACCAGCCTGCGCATTTCTCCGAAAAATTGTAACCATTGATTTTCTTAACTTCACATGGAACAAGAATAATTTTCCAATTATAATATGAAATCACTTTATGCTGGGTATATAATGTTACGAATTTTCCTTTTTCTCCGCTTTGGGATTACAATTCCTCATTCATCATTTGATTCGGTCCATTTGGACATATCAAATTTAATAACTTCTTGGATTTAACAATGATATTCCTTATTCATCATTCCTTTCAAAAGAAATGTTCTTAATTAAAAAATACATTTTCTTTTATTCATATTTATGAGGGTTTTTTTTATTTAATATTTTTCACAATCGTTGAATAAATAATCTTTTTAAATTATATTAATTAATTATTTACTTAAGATATGATCCGATCACGAGAGATCTGATACCAAGTGTAAATGTATCCATTATAAATTTTAATAATTAATTTCGTTATATAAATATTAAAATATATCTAGAGTTTTTTAATTGGAATACACAAACCATGTTAATGAATGATTTAAAAAATAATAATTATATAAAAGAATCTTCTTTTAAATCAATTAGATAATAAAGTTAGTTTTTAAAACTCTCTCTTCTTCTTCCTCAACCACGCATTCTGATCTTATCACTAAAAAAAACTCCGTGCCAGAGAGAAAAATAGCATGGAGAAAGAGCCTAACGAGTGGGGCCCGAAGGCGTGGGCCCATCTGTCGGCTGTGCGGGCGCAGTCACCGTTGATACAGTGCATCACGAATTACGTCTCAATGGATTTGGTGGCGAATACCCTGCTATCCACGGGTGCATCCCCGGCCATGCTCCACACCATCGAAGAAATCCCCGACTTCACACCACACGTCCACGCACTCTACGTCAACGTGGGCACGCTCTCCGCCAACTGGCTACCGTCTATGAAGGCCGCTGCGCAACTGGCGTCTCAGTTGGGTAAGCCTTGGGTTCTCGACCCCGTTGCCGCCGGAGCTTCTGGTTTCCGGTTAAACGCCTGCTTAGAGCTCGTCCAACTTAAGCCCACTGTCATTAGAGGCAACGCTTCCGAAATTACCGCGCTCTCTCAGGCCTCCGTGGGACCCACTAAGGTAATTTTTATTTTTTCCAATTTATTTGCCCTCTGAATAACTAATAATTTGGCATTGTTTTGTAACATCAAATTCAAATCGTCAGGTATGTTAGGAGTTATTTTGTCACATATTGTTGATTACAATAATGTTTAATAAGATAAGTATAGTGATGATGTATGTTTACGGTTTACGTGGCATTAAGGGATTGGTTGGTTGGTGGTTGCAAGTAACACCCGATGCCAAAATGTGATGCTTATGTTGAAAATAAAAAATTTGTTTCTATGTATCATGGGAGACTCACACTTACTACAACAATTAGTATGTTTATTATTATTTTTATTATTGTTAAGGGTGTAGATAGCTCCCATGAGTCGATGGATGCAATGGAGGCAGCAAAATGCTTAGCTGAAGCAAGTGGTGGCATAGTTGCTGTGTCTGGAGCGGTTGACATTGTAACAGATGGGAGGAGGGTTGTTGGTGCTCACAATGGGGTGCCCATGATGCAAAAAATTACGGCGACAGGATGCTCTGTCACTGCTCTGATTGCAGCTTTTGTCGCGGTTGATCCTTCGCACGCTTTTGAAGCCACAGCTTCAGCATTGTCTGTATATGGTATTGCTGGTGAGATGGGAATGAGTATGGCCAAAGGTCCTGCTTCATTGCGGATGCACATGATAGATTGTCTCCATGGGCTTGATCAAGCTGCTCTACTTTCCCGCACCAACATCACCGCCTTGTCATGATCCTCTGCCTGAGGACATATGTAAACGGTATGTTTCGTTGAGTTGTATGCATTTAGGATTAGAGAAAAATAGTTAGCTGCTGCCAACATGATTGAGACCTTGTTTCATTTCCTTGCAATTTGTTCTTTTCTTTTTCAAGTAATATAAAGCTTAAAGCCAGAATATTTGGGGAATGGATGATCAGTGTCCAGGACTCCATTTTTTCAATAAAAGTAATCTATAGATCATAATTGTTAACCTCTGTTGATTTCAATTTCTTTTCGTTTTAAATGCTGGTGAACATTCTTCGATTAATATAGTCTCCTCTTTCAGAAAAAATCAAGCAAGAATGCTTTAGTGTGTCATATCCGTAATAGTATAGCAATGAAAGACATGACAATATTGTAAGTACTACATATTTTGACTCATAATTATCCCATTCACAGAGTGAAAATGGAACCATGTGACACTCTTTCATGATCAAACAGATATATGCACACGAAATCTTACATTGTAATACATTTTCAGTATTTGAGATGGATGGTGATCCTAAGCAGTGATTCTGCACCATCTGTGACATGTTGACCAGCTGGTATCAATGGTCGCAACTCAGCTAGCCCACAAGCATGCTTGAACTTTCCTGTACCACCAGTCACCGACAAATGTGACATGGTACTTCCAATCTTGTACACACCATAGAAGTTGAGGCTATCACCATATTCTCCTTCTTCAATCATAGCTGTAAATGCCATCATCTGTGTCGACCCATCTGCTGAGCTTGCCACATAAACTCCTTGAGCTTTCCCCAGAGTCTGTGACCTCAACTCAGGGCTAGCCGTTAGTATGTCATCAATGACAGTGATTGTTCCAAAACCTAGTCCCAATCCATCAGGTCCTAGTTGAGTCTGAGTGTTACCATTTAGGTTCTGCTGATTTCCTTCTCCTGCAAAAGTTGTACTGGCTAAGCCAGTTCCCAATGGGACTCCATTCAGACCATTAACTATTGGAATGGCACCGTTGGCATTAGGGATGGCAACTCCATCTTGTGGGGGAAGGAACCCAATCGGCCTAGCAAAGGGCACTTGACCGCTGTAGATGTTTCCTAGCAAGCCAGTGATCGGTCTTGCCGTGGGGTTACTGCCCCAAAGTATGTCATGCATATAAAAGTCAAGAATGGGATGTTCTCCAGCAGCCGGGGCAGGGTCAACTGCAGCCACAAATATGGTCATCTGTGAAGTTAGAATTAGCATTGTGAACAGGGATGATCGCTTGGAGTTGAACATCATGTAATGTGCGTATCTGAGGTATCCAAGACGAGAGAGAAATGAAAGATGAAGGTTTTTTGGATGAGTATGCATGTAGGAGGCTGATTTTGGTCATTTATTTATATAGAGGCAATGAGCAAATTGAGGTGGGGTTGGTGTTAATTCTGAATAGCGAGGAGTGGTTGGAACTGGAGCTGTTTAGCTGAAGCATACTGGTATTTGGTAACATACAAGCCTTCGGATTGAGTGGTTGCAGCAAGGGAGAGAGCTATTTGAAGCAGTTAAGATATTATTCTAAGACAAAATCTGATGTTACAAAAATGGGCTTTCTGAGATGCAACAATCAACAGCAAGATTTATGTAAAAATGGTTCTATATTAATAAGTATAAGCACTTTTATGCATTTTCTTTCCTTCCACTTGTGTTCTGTGTTTTTCATATTTCAAAAGTGAACAACACGGACTCCCACATGAGAGTGGTGAATAGAAGAAAAAAAGGAACAAAAGTTGAAGAATGCAAAGTTATAAATTGCAAGTAATTCTCAGTGCCCACAAAAAATAATTGATCTTAATCGACCTCGGTCAAGACACTATTATAAGCTTTAATTAATTAATGTTCAACAGCAATCATAACAAGGATGGCCAGTAGCCAGACCTCTTCAAATTTTTAACCGAACATGAAGTTCTGTACAATGAATTTAAAACATAGTTACAAGCGTAACTCTCTACTGGTTGGTTCAGAAAGTGCCACGTCATCACTCCACCTTCGGCCTTTTCTATCTACACTTATGACTAATACAACAAAAGCAACTGCTTGTTGCATGCTTAGAGGAGCAAAAGTGGGTGTGTCAATGGAGGCAATACACGTCCATTTTCACCATTATTGTTTCCTCAGAAAAATTTTATCAACTTGCAATCATAGTAAGGCCTTCAATAAACAAACAACACACTGCCGTCAGAAGAAATTGAGGAGGAGGAAGCCAATTTTGTTAAGCACAAGCATTGACAGGGGATATTTAACAAGAACAGCAGCCGGTGGAGTTCCACCTCCACCATTAGATTTGACAGAAGACAATGTTAGGCAGGTCATAGCCGATGCTCGTGGCGAGGTTAGTAGCTTCCACGCCGCCATCCCCCCCCCCCCCCCCCCCCCCCCCCCCCCCCCCCCCCCCCCCCCCCCCCCCCCCCCCCCCCCCCCCCCCCCCCCCCCCCCCCCCCCCCCCCCCCCCCCCCCCCCCCCTCCCCCCCCCACACCACAACCTAGATTTATTATCTCAATTTTGTTCATTGATAATCTTGTTACTATGATCATTCAATCTTGTGTCCCTTTTTTGCAGCTTGCCCAGTTGTTTGACACTTCAGTTGGCATAACAGGTGACAATTTTTAAGCTAAGTGTTGAAATCTTTTTAATTTTTTTGTCACTTTTTTTTCTTTTTGGTTAAAAAATGAAATAAATTATAGGAGTGGCTGAGCTAGCTGAATTGGATGGACCCTTTGTGAAGATTAGACTGAGGGGTCGGTTTTGGCACAAACGTTCAACTGTTATTGCAAGACTCGCCAATTACTTGAAGCAGAGGATCCCAGTAAGTCCACTACCTTGTCGAACATGATCCAGTGCGTGCTGTCGTGCGCGAGCGTGAGCTTGACGGTGCGCAACTGCATGCACTAATCAGGATCCTTTATCATGTTTGTCATGTGATAGCTTAGCTTCAGAAAATGATTAAATCTGTTGCTCTGATACTGATAGCAAGCCATGCTTGGTTTTGTTTGCAGGAAATTTTGGAAGTAGATATTGAAGATGAGAAACAGTTGGATGATAGCCCTGAAAACTTTTGAGACAATCGGTAGCCGTTACCATTTTCTTTGAAATTTCAATGTTAATAATTTTCTTTGCTACTGGTCTGTTTGTGCACCTGCAAAATCTGGATTGGAACCCCATAGAATTGCAGAAAAACAAGGCTTTTTCACAAGTTTTTCATTATCCATCAAACCTTTGTTCAAAACCAAAACAATGAAAATTTAAATAATAATAAAAAATAACTGTTATAGCCTTCTGCCACTTTTTGATTTGGGTAAAGAGGTAAGCACCTGATACAAACTAACCGTTTAATCATACATGATATACATCAATGTTCTACAAAATTCCTTGATCACGCACTACAAATATTACATCTTACAGCTGAATATAGCAAGGATCAAGGATACAAAATTTCATTGGCAGGGGAAGCCTTCGGTTTCTGTGTTGCTTTACAACAATCTCAACTTGAATGCACAAAAATTCGATATTGTTAGAATACGCAGCTGAGGTTTACTTCTCAAGCTGGTTTAAGGGGCGAAAGAAAGCTCAAAGCTGGTTGATTTCCTTCATTTATTCCCTTTTTTTTTTTCACTTTTCTTTTCTGAAAGTTGGGATGACGAGATAAATATCATTCAAGTATACATTGCCGAGACCGAAAGTTACCACCTGAAAACATTTCAATGAGACGATTTTCAAGCCGTCTTGACCCTGGACCAGGCCTCAAAATATCAGCATCACCCCAAACAGAACACGTGTTATTCCCAGGCTCGCCTAAGCACCATCCACCAGGTACAACATTGCCAGGGCTGCGATTCAAAATTTCTCTGTCAATGCGATCAAGAACAGGATCATCAAACCGGAATTGTGAAGCAAAGATTGCTCCGCTTTGAATCATATCATCAAACTCAGTGGAATTAAGTGTGCAGTTCTGTTTGGATGGCTTGTCACAGGCTACATATAGCAAGTTATCGTTTATGACAGTCTTGTTGAATTGGTGAGAATTACATAGAATGGTAGGAAAGTAATTGGGAAAGGAAGAAGGAGTGTTTGATAAATACATCAGCAGAGTCCTTGGAAGGTTATCTGTACCCAAAATGCAGAACTCAACAAAATTACGACTTAAAATGACAACAGTTGAACCTGCAAATAATAAAAAAAGGACCTGAACTGTCAGTTCAACATATCTAGTTGTCCCAGAAGCAGAAGCTAATATCAAGAGTGGCACTTGATGACCCTTCGGCCCAAAGCTGAGCAAAAATTTTACACATTTGCCGAGGCACAGAAACTGCAAATTACGCAGGAAGGAAAACTTAAACAAGCCTCATGCAGTGCTAATTTGTATAGAGCAACCAATGCATCCATGTTCTCAAGCCTGACAGAGACCAGATACAGTGCTCGCTTAACCAAAAAGAAAATGAATGAAGGAACATAATGGTTAGTAGGCCAAAAAAGGCTGCATCCTTAAAGTTTCAGAAACAGAAAGGGAAGAATCTGCAATTTTCAGGAATCTCAAGTGAACTGAACTATTTGCGCAGGGATCTAAAAGTTTGATTATCATCATATAGAAACATTTTAGCCAACAGATTTCACTTGAATCATGGATTCCTTGATGGGTTGACTTTAGGCATGGTTTGAGAGTCTGGTAAGTGCTAGCCATCTAAACCTCACACTTAAGCATCCTGGCTACCACATGGTGCGCTGTAAAGTCATGAAATCCTAGACTCTTGATATTTTAATACTAACAAAAATACTTATCATCAATATCTTCAAGTTGTGAAGTAATGAACAGTCCCAACTTTGTTAATACTTTCATTCCAAATCACCACAGAATTTTACCATTAGAAATTGAAGTACAAACTAAAGATTCTTAATTTTGTAAACTTTTGACCTGGCTTTACACCTTTTAGCACCATCTAACCCTACATTTTTTTCAATTATTGGAAATTAATCAGTCCAGCTGGGCTTTTTGGCTGAATCTCTACTCCTGTACCTACTAACGTCCTCAAAGTCTTCTAACCCAGTTGAAATTACCCTTTCATCCCATTTCCTTACAGTATGCTACTGCCCCCCAAAAAATGTTGTTTCTATTAAGGATACAACACCACAATCAATGCACAGAGTCTAAAGATGAATTTCAAATGGTTCATGTTCATACATTTAGACCCTCTATCAAGAGATTCTAGATACATCAAGCATGATTCTAAAACTTGGAAACCATAAAGCTGTTCCTCACTTGGTCAAGTCTGTTCTAGCTGCACCAAGAAATCTCAACTCTTGTAATCCATCTTACTATTTCTACATTTCATCCTACAGAATTTTATGGATAGAATTGTAAAACAAATATTATGGCTGAGACTTATAAAGAGTAGAAAACAAATTATAGGTGCACCAAACATGCTCCATGTCTCCACCCAAGGGTTATGCAAAATTCTTGTCAGCCTATATAAATTCTAACTAGAAGGTTCTCATGTTCTCAGAAATCTTTAAGAATACCTCATTGGTCTCTGGAAAAATTAAAATTATAAAAAGGAATCCAGAAATTACATCACATAAGAAAGTTTACCTTCTACCATACAAGTTTTGTCACTAATGCAGAATCCAAGAACATGATATTTCGATATTGAACCATTAAAACGAAAAAATGGAAATGTGAGAAAAACCAATCAATAGATGCCTAAAAAGAACCAAAAAAAGGAAAACAAACACACCCACATACCTGAAAACAATCTGAAAGCATTGGGCAACTGTCGCTTTTGAGAAACATAAAACATTGGGTTTTTCTCTGAAAGATAAAGTCCTGGATCAACAATTATCCTCTTCAATCTACTCGAACTACAAAAAAACAAACCAGACTCATATCACTAACGTTCGTTTCGCATCATTGTGAGCGGCCAACAAGAAAAATAATTAAAAAAACAAAGCAGAAATACAAAAATATGAAACGTGAATAAATCAAATCATACTCTCTCCGGTCAAGGTAGCTTGTGTGGTTCACAAAGTTAAGTTCTTTCGGCATATACGATAAAATGTGAAGAAGATCTGCAAACATTTTTATTAAAATATTAAAATATAGATTCAAATTACAATTTCTCAAATCTATAAAAATAACCCAGATGATTAAAGCAATTAAAAAACCCCCCAAAAGAGTAAAATTTTTAACTAATTCACAACAATGCCATCGAATTTGCTCAAAAGAAATTAAAAAAATAAAATTATACCATCTTGCTTAATAAGGGGATAATCAGCGGCATTCAAGTTGATGAACCAATCCCAGTTCTTCGACAACTTCAACAGGATCGACGCGCCATGAAGCGTCGACGAAATCGAAGTCGACCCGGCCGGGTAACTAAAATCAGCTTTTCCAATTACGTCGACGTTTTGGGCAGCCCTAAAAACGGGCACGGATTCGATCGTGACAGCCAAACTGTCGCGCTCAGCTTGCGGGGCGGAGCGGTCCAAGTGGAGCAGGTACTGGTTCTTCGGGTGATAAACAGCGTGCAGCAACCGAACGATGCGGGCCGCGTCGCCGGCCGAACCGGAGATGAGGTAAGCGAGAGAGGGAGGGGCCGGGTGGGAGGGGATCTTGGAGGGGAATGCGGGACGGTTCGGGAAGAGGAAGGGGTCGGATTGGGTCTGCGAGTCGATCGAGCGTCGAGAGGAGGATGACGTGGAGTAGAAAGAGACGAGGAAGAGGAGGGAGAAGAATAAGGTGGTGAGTAGAACGGAGCGCGTGGCTTTGGTTTGGTCCCTTGTGACGGACATTGACGGCGGAGTCGACGGCGGTGCTGACGGACTCGAATGGTGCATTGTTATTAAATTCTCTCTGTTATCGGTGAGTTGTGGGATTTGGATTGGGATTGCGTTGTGCTTGAGAATGTGTGTCGTTTTGGTATTGCGCTCTTTTTCTAACATTTCATTTTCCTTTATTTTTGGGTTTTAGATTTCGTTGGCAATTGGCAGCTTCGTATCCTCTGTTGGGTGTTTGTCACTTTGCCAATTTCTTATTGTGCTTAAATTAATGGTAATAATTATTCAAGTAATGTGCCATCAGATGGGAGCACTACCAAGTGGCCATGTGTAATCTTTTATAGGAACATTTATTTCCTACCGTCTTATGAATAAAGTTCCCCTTGAAAATACTATTTTTGTAATTCTATACTCATATCCCCAACTATGTTGACGATATCAGATGGAGAGACCTATATAATTTATTTCTTTTGATTAAGAGTAAATATCTTTTAAATATTAATGGGCTTAGATTTTAGAGATAGAAAAATTATATAATGTCGTAATAAAAATTATGGTATCAATATTGTAGTAAATATAAATATCGTATATTATATGTAGAACTAGTAAATATAAAATAAAATCAATAAATTCATACAAGATTATTAATTATTTAAAAAATTTACATTCTTTCCACGGAGTTTTAACGAAAAATATTTTATTCATTTACAAACAAAATATCTTTAATTAAATAAAGAAAAAAATTACTCATTAATTATACAAAAAGTTATATTAAAAAAAGTGGAATATGTTTTATTGAATCGGTTTAACCATAAATTATATATTTATTCTAGAACATTTGTATACTTTTTTCCATTTTCTATAATAATATATATTCATTACACAAGTTAATTAAGTATAATTATTTATCTTAATATGGATCAAGTAACAACAAAATTAAAAAAAAATTCTTATATTACTAGACACATATATAATATATCAATAAAATTATATCTAATTTTGAGTTTTATGCATACTTCATGTAGTTTTTAATTTTTTACTTGTACTTATAAACAATTTAGGGTTGTTGTTCGAAAAATTGTAAAAATATGTAAATTAACCTTATCTTACAATAACTATGAAAGATATTAAAATAATTTTTTTTCAAAATCTAATTTTGAGAATAAATTTCATCCTTAATAAAACATCACACGTATTAGATAAATGCAAAACTAGCATTATTCAATCTAAATAATAGTAATAATAAATATATAAGGTAAAAAGCATTATAATGAGTTTTTATTTTTACAATTGTGATTTTTTTTATGTGCAGTAACTCTTATATTAATTTACTTATTTTACCTTTATTCATAATTTTTATGCATAATCTACAAAATTTATGTTTTAATTTGCACTTAATGTTGATTTACTCATTTTATATCATATTTGTAAGTTTTCGTTTTATTTACCATAAATACATCATTTTATTAGTTTTATAGTAATTTATTGTTTTACCTTCCTTTTACAAGTTTTATGTTATATTTCTAAAATATTTTATTTTACAGTTATTGTTGATTTAATAGTTTTATTTTATATTTGTAAGTTTTTATTTTGTTTACTATTAGTACATTAGTTTACTAGTTTTATATTAATTTAATTGTTTTACATTCCATTTTACAAGTCTTATATTTCATTTCCAAAATTTATATTTTATTTTATGCTTAATGTTGATTCACTAGTTTAAATTATTTTCATAGATTTTTTATTTATTTACCAGTTTTATTGTAATTTACTTGTTTTGCTTTTACTTTGCAAGTATTTTGTTTCATTTCCAAAATTTAGCTTTTATTATATAGTTAATATTTATTAGTTTTAACTTATATTTGCAAGTTTTTGTTCTCATTAATAGTAATACATCAATTTACTAATTTTATATTAATTTAATTATTTTATCTTCCATTTACAAATCTTATATTTAATATCTAAAATTTATATTTTATTTTGCACTTAATATTTATTTATGAGTTTTATGTTATATTAGCAAGATATTGTTTTATTTACTAATAATACATCAATTTACTAGTTTTATATTAATTTATTTTGTTTACCTTCTATTTATAACTCTTATGTTTAATTTCTATAATTTATATTTTATTTTACAATTAATATTGATTTACAAGTTTTATGTTAAATTTACAAGTTTTATACTTCACTTACATAATTTATATTTAATTACGGTATTAATGTTGTAACTTTAATCACAACATCATAGAATGACCCACAAGTTTCTTAGTTGTATTTTAAAATGTATGTATTTGTAAGTTTCAATTTAAATTTTAATGTACATATATGACTGTGACAATTTAAAAGAAAAATGATAATAATTTTAAAAAATAGTTGAACTTGGCCTTTGGAAAACAAATTAAGAAACAAATAAGAGTGGAGCTTTTAACACACCTATAAAATTTTTATAACACACTTTTTAAAAATTTTATTTCCTAAAATTCCCTGCGTTTTATTTATAAAATAAAAATTCATATATTAAAATTAACTATTTTTTATATTTTTTACCCTAAAAAATTCTATCTTAAAAGTTTTTATTTGTAAAATGCATATAAATTCTAAAATCCTAAATTATTCCTTCTTATTATATAATTTATATTTTCATAACACTAAACTCTTATAATTCTCCCAAAAGAACGAAATGTTTGTTTAGAGAATAATTTATTTAATATTTAATTAAAAAAGAAAATAACATAAATTATGTTTGGTTATTTTAAAGAATTTCCATTGGAAAGGGGTTTTACAAGGAGTTCTGCCGGGTGTCAAGAGACCTACTCAACAAATAATTCTGTTTGGAAAAATGGGCCAAAGCCCAACTACGGTAGCCCAGCAAACATCAATTTAAAACAAACTAAAAAGTACGGAAGCCACTCTTATCAGAGCCAGGTTTCGATCCTGGGACCTGTGGGTTATGGGCCCACCACGCTTCCGCTGCGCCACTCTGATTGCTGATTCATGGTTTCCCAGTTTTTCGACTTAACCAATCTGTAGCTAATTGACCCTCCACGATTAGGAAAGGGCAAATTTCACAACACCCCAACATTCAGAGGACTCTTTTATTCGTATATAATAATAAAGTTATAGTTTTAACTTCTTTAAAGTATTTTCAAATATTTAAACAAAATACAATTGAAACGAAAAAAACGTATTCTTTTTTATATTTTAAAGGGAAATTATTAATATTGGATTATTTTGTTTTAAAATCAAGTTAGGATTTTCACAGTAATGTTTTTGCTCCAATTAATTTATTTCCTCTATTTAATTAACAGTTATTTGATGGATAAACAAAGTTTCGTAGGCTTAACTCAAGGGGGAAAGTGTCAATGAACCTTTTAATAAGGAGCTTAATTTAATTTTTAACTAATATAATCATAATGCTCATCGCAAAGAGTGTATGGATAAAAAGTAATACTCGAAAACTATAGAAATTAACGACTTTCTCATAATTAAAAAATCAATTTGCAAACATATTAAGATGTAATAAAGTTTTACCAAAAAAAAAATTGATAATGATAGACAATGGCACATATGGCAATGAAAAGCTCCGAAAGTAGAAAAATCAAAATCAAAGAATTGAAAGAATAAATTGTATATTCTGATTATATATGGTGGCATGATTTGAATATCTACTGAGCCTCGAATAGGCGGGATCTACTAATATTTTGAATTAAATTATCATAAACCATCGGCAGGTGAGGAACTTAAACTGTGAATCTAAGATTATTCCCAGCACTCGACCAAGAAAGGTTTGCATTAGATTTGTTATTTAACCTCTATTGTTGTGTCCACATTCTATGAAAACAGAACACTACGTAATATTAATTCTTAGCCATAGCAAGATAATAAATATTCCTCACTAGAGTTGGCAAAATTTGACAGGATCCTATTACTCGATACAAACACGACACGAATAAATGGGTTTGAATCGTCAAATTTGATAGAATTATTAAATGGGTTGGGTCCAGTTGACATGATTTTTTTTCTGTGTCGGTTTAGAGTTAAAATTCTTGACTTATTTACCCGAATAATGATACAATTATATTTTTTTAATTAATTTTTAGGTTCTTATCATTAAAATTCAAATATTAGATATAATTATCTCTTTTTATTTTTTTGGAAGAGTAGATATATACACGGTGTTTTATTTATAAAATTTTAAATAAATTTATAACTTTAATAGTGTAAGTGTGTAAAATATTGGTACACCTGTATACTTTATGATATTGAATTTATATATATATATATATATATATATATATATATATAATTAAAAAATTTAATAGTGTAAATGTGTAATATTTGGGGGAGGGGGTGTGTGCAACATTTGTTAAATATATAGATATTAAACGGGTGGGTAACCCGTTTATTTTTCGTGTCGGGTTTGAGTCTCAATATTTTGACAAAATTATTAAATGGATCGAGTTTGTGTCAACCTAAATTTGACATAAAATGAAACTGACACGACACGAATATGACCCGACGACCCATTTTGTAAGCTCGAATCCTCACATTATAATTAATAATCTTAAGTTCAAAATATTTTCTAAAGAGAAAATTCAATTGTAATAGACTGAAATCTTGCATTGTACTAGGTTATATATAGAATGTGTATTACATACAAATTGGTTGTGATACCAGGGACAGTGGTCGTTATCCAATCATACGTGAATGTAGTTCTTAAAACTTTAAAAGTCTAAAATCATAAACCATATAATTAAACATAGCAAATTTGTTGTGAGCAATTTTTTTTTTTTAATGCAGACATACTATTAAGTTGTGCAACTTAATAAAGTTCTTTTTAAATACACTATAAAGTAATGTAGTTTAATAACATTAAAATCTGATGCTATTAAATTGCATAGTGTTAGAGTGTAATTTACGCACTAGTTTTGCATTGTTTACTTCCTTTAATATCGATGTTTTGCACTTAATAATAATGATTTACTTGTGTTTTTTTTTGTAGGTGCAATTCTTGATTGGTGCTAAAATTGAGCTACAAGATGATGTTTGAGGATGATTGTTTTCTTGGAGAATTATGAGCTTCAAAAGAATTTTATTGATAAGGCGTGGGCGCATGCTGTCAACTACGGACCTGTAGTTTTTTGTTTAACGTGTTTTGTCTTTTTGGTTATTTTTTGTAATTACAAATTTAATACTTAGATAATATTTTAGATATTAATATTTTATTTTAAAAGGAACTCTAGAATTTAGGAGAGAGAAGAGAATATAAGAGAGGAATCTATTGTGATTTAATTCCTTGCACCAGCCCAGTAATGATTTATATTTGAATCAATGATCAGTAGTCGAATCAAGCTGAGTTAATTCCTTCAACCAGAGCTTTCCCCAATTTGAATTACAATTTTAATTTGTATTCTTGTTATTTTAATTTGATTATTATTATTGTCAACAATTCCCCTATTTTGCATTTTACATTTTAAAAGAATTTAAATAATTACAGATCTCTGTGGACACGACCCTGCTCAATCACTATACACAATTTATTTACAGTAGATATTTATTTTTGTTGGCTTCGACAACCATCAAAATTTGGCGCCGTTGCCTGGGATTGGTGTCGTTTATTTAATCCTTTTTACATTTTACTTGATGTATGGTTTGTTCTTCTCGTACAAGTACACTTTCGTCTGAGCCTGAAATTGAGAAGACAACTCGCCAGCTGAGACAGTAGACGAAGCGAGCTAAGCAACGATCCTCGTCGTCTTTGCTTTCTGAAATAGATAGGTGCCTGATTTGGTTGAATCATCTAGCGATTCAGAAGAACAAGTGATGGATAGAGCCGCACCTGTAGAAAGAACTCTTAAAGAGTTAGTTGAACCAGACTTGAATCAGCAACCACTCTGCATTCAATATGTAGACTTAGAGGTAAATTTTGAATTAAAGTATGGTTTTATTCATTTGTTACCCAAGTTTCATGGTTTTGCAGGTGAAGATCCTCACAAACATCTCAAGGAGTTTCATGTTGTGTGTTCAAGTATGAGGCCACAAGGCGTGACTGAAGAGTAGATTAAGTTGCGTGTTTTTCCTTTCTCTTTAGATGGACTAGCTAAAGATTGGTTGTACTACTTGCCTCCTAGATTGATTACAACGTGGAATGGTTTGAAGAAGCAGTTCCTTGAGAAGTACTTTCCTGCTTCAAGAGCTGCCAACATCAGAAAAGACATTTGTGGGATCAGATAACTTCCTGGGGAGACTTTGTATGAGTATTGGGAGCGATTCAAACAATTGTGTGTCAGCTGTCCTCAGCATCAGATTTCTGATCAACTTCTTATTCAATACTTTTACGAAGGAATGTCATTGATGGATAGGAGTATGATAGATGCTGGTAGTGGAGGTGTGTTGGTGAATAAGACCCCTACTCAAGCAAGAGAGTTGATCTCAAATATGGTTGCCAATGCACAACAATTTGGCAGCAGACAAGATCCCACTTCAAGGAAGGCGAATGAGGTAAATATTTCTTCTATTGAACAACGTTTAGATAAATTTACTTCTCTTGTGGAAAATTTTATTGTAGGTAATGTGCAACAGGTGAAGACTTGTGGCATTTGTTCCAATGTGGGTTATTCAACTAATATGTGTCCTGCACTTCAAGAAAAACTCGTTGAACAAGCCAATGCAATTGAAGGATTTCCAGGCATACCTCAGAGGAGGTATGACCCTTATGCACAAACATACAATTCGGAATGGAAAGATCATCCCAACTTCAGCTATGGAGTTAGGCCATCAGGATTCCCACAACAATACACACTAAAACAACCAGCCCCTCCACAGTCAAACTCCAAGTCAGGTATATCTCTTGAAAAAATTCTTAAATCACTTGCAACTAACACTCAACAATTTCAGCGGGCAACTACAACAAGCATTCAAAATTTTGAGAACCGAATGAGTCAATTGGCGACTACAGTGAGCCGCCTGGAGTCTCAAGTATCAAGGAGATTGCCTTCACAATCATAGGTGAATCCAAAGCAAAATGTTAGTGCTGTCATCCTTAGAAGTAAAGGTGGCCAATGGGCCGGGCGGCACGTGGCACGGCACAGGAACGGCACGTGTCCATACGGCACGGCACGGCACGAGCACGTTTCAGTGAGGCATGAGGCACGGCACGGCACGCACGTGGGCCGTGCCGGGCTTAGAATTTTAGGAATGCGGGCCTTAAAGCACGGCACGATTAGAGATATGCCAAAGCACAGCACGCGAAAAAGCACGTAATAAGCACGGTTCATTAGTGGGCTAGCACGCAGCCCGTGAGCCATTAATAGCATGTGGGCCAAAATATATCTAAGTAAATTTTTTTAACAAAAAGTAAATATAAAATGTTATGAAATTAAATGTTTTAATATATTTTCTAGCATAGACTTTTAAAAGTTAATTTAAATCATTAAATCTTAGTTTAAATAAATATTCTAATCTTTTATGTTTATAATTTATTAAATGAATAAGTAAATATCACGATTTTAATAAATAAAATAAAAAAAATCTCTAGTCTTTGGAAGTGGCTTCAATGTTCAGTACTCTGCATAATCTGGATCCACTTCATCTTAATCAACATTCAAACTCTCAATTTGTTTAATTAAAGCATTTTTCCAATCTTGTTGCACTCGGCGTTCAGCATCTTCCCAATCTTTCAAACACAACAAAGAGTCTAATGTCTCTGATGACAATCTTGACCGATGTTCATCTAGAATTCTGCCACCTTTACTAAAAGCTGATTTTGATGGTACAGTTGAAGCTGGAGGGGTTAGTAGATCACGGGCCATAATGGATAATATAGGGAAAAAAGATGTCTTACCCATCCAAAAATCTAAAATATCAAAATTTTGCAATTGTGAAGGAGTTGCTAAATCTTCAAGATTGGCAGAACAATATCTTTGCAATTCATTACGATTAGTATCAATACTAGAGGCAACACCCTTACCTTTGAGTAACAAAAGGTGAGCTGGATTTTTATAAGAAGTCGATGCTTGTTGAACATTAGAATATGTATTGCTTGATCTGAATTTATTTCGATAAAAATTAAAAAGTTCATGCATAGAGGACATAATTGTATCAAAATTTGTATCAAGTCCGGTTTGTAAATTTTCACTAATACCCTCAACTAAAAGTTTTGTACCAACTTCCTTGATTGTAGGATCCAACACTGCTGCAAAAATAAATATGTGGGGAATATCTTTCCAATATTTTTGAAATTTTTCCTCCATGGTATCACAAATATTTTTAAACATAATATTCGCTCTAAAAGTCTTAAAAGCATAACTTATATTGTACAAGTGCATTAACACTCTACATGAAGTAGGCTCATAAATAGTAGAACATGCAAAAGTAGCATCATAAAATACCTTTAAAAAATCCATAAATTTAAATGCAACATTCCAATCATAATCAGTGATATGATAATCTTCATCATTCATTCTCTCATTGTAAAAACTAGAAATTGCTTCAGAATAGTTTTGACAAGAAAGCAACATTAAATACGTAGAATTCCAACGAACTTTCATGTTAAGGTTGAATTTTCTCCTTTTCAATTCAAAAATTTTCAATGTCTCCAAAAATTGTTGACGTCTTGAAGGTGCTCTAATATATAAAATGGATGCTCTAATTTTTTCTAAATAATGATTTATATGAGTCATACCAGCTTGAACAATTAAATTAATAATATGACACACACATCTCACATGAAAAAATTTTGAACCACATGCAGGCATGAGAGTAGAAATATTCCGCAAAAACATATCAATTGCCACTGTATTGGCAGATGCATTATCAAATGATATGCTAAACAATTTATCAGTAATTTCATATTCTCATAAAACAGACATTATAGCTGCATAAATTACTGAACCAGTGTGAGGATATTCTAATTCACGAAATGCAAGCAATTTTTTTTCCAACCTCTATTTACCATTAATCTCACGTATAGAGTGCGAAGTCACAAAAAAATAACCAACCATATTAATACAAGTCCAACAATCAGAAGAAATTGAAATAACACCATTAAAATTGATAAAAGTATTAATTAAAAGTTTTTTCATGTCATGGAAAATTTTAGTTAAATCATGTTTTAATGTATTTATAGGCACTTTCTTAAGTTGAGGTTGAACATACCTTTGCAAAAAATTTATTAGACGTTCATCTTCTGAAAATGTTAAAGGTTGTTCTGCTGCAGCAATATATCGAGCCAATCCTTCTCACATGTTCTGTTGTGAATATCTGAATGATGTTATACCGGAAGATCCAGAACTATATTGTGAGAGTTGGGTTTGTGTTGGGATCTTGTGGCGCGTGTTTTGTCTGACAAGTTTCCATATGTCGTCTAAGATGTCCAGTTCCACCATTGCTTTTGGCACTTAAAGCAGATTGACAATATTTACATACTGCTTGATCCACAATTTCACCTTTTTTGTTTTGACGTTTTTCCAAAGTAAAACATGACCAAATAATCGATGTTCTTTGTCGTTTGGAGGTAGTAGTAGGACCGGTAGTTGAAAAAGTAGAACCACTTTGACTTGCTTGAGAAGTAGGAGGCGATCGTTCAGGTGGGACAATAAATATATTACTTGGATCAAATTCTGGTGCAGTAATTTCTTCATTTGCAACTTCCTCTCCCTCTTCAACAAAATTAAAATTCTCATCTAACTCGAAATGAGAGTGAGACATTTTATATAATTAGTGTTTTGGTAAATAAAGGCGCTGGAATTGTAGCAAAGAAGATTGGGCAAGCAAAGACTAGAGATGACTGATGAGATAAAAGAGATAACGAAGAGATAAAGAATTAGAAATTGAGAAGTGAGAATGTGAGATTGTTATGCCAAATGTCAGTAAAGAACCGACAATGGCTCCCTAAGATCCACTCAAGAAGGGTTTTTGTATCTAAAACTAATGTGAGCCCAAGCAATCAAAGCAAGTCAATGAAAGAAAATGAAGAAAGCCAAAAGAACAATACACAAGAAAGCTTAAGTGGTTCGGCTATGGAAGCCTACATCCACTGTGAAAGGGTGAATCCAAGTTTGTATTTGAACGAGTGTCTTACAGAGTACAAGCTTATTAGAGAAGCTTAACCATACATGAATAACATAACCCATTCCAGAATGCCCAGCTATATATAAGCAATGCTCGATCATCACCTGCAAGCTTCCTTTGTTTCCTGTGAAGAAGAACAGTAGCTTCCCGCGCTAATTAACGGCTTAAAACAGACTTCTGATAAGTTTCCCTCACACGTGTCTTCATCTCTATTTATCTTAAGAACTAAAACGACATTTCAAGCAGCCGTTTTGGTTAAGTGAATCACGTGCAAAACCACAAGCCTTCTTTGCACACACAGATGACACGGTATTCTTGTCATATAGCTATCTCAGGTCTGTCAACCGACATGTAATGGTGTTAACAAATCTTCAACCGACTTGTCGCACTTGACTATAAACTGATTTGCAGTTCATATTCAACATTCTCTACCTTGAGCTCAAATCATACATCCCTCAGGTTTACCCTTCCACTTCTTTTCTGCAGTCTATACCCTGCAGATGCCAGCTGAGTTCAAACAGAACTCAAGCTTAGCTCCTGGTACAGCTTTGGTAAGCATGTCAGCAATGTTGCTATCAGTGTGTATTTTAGCCAGCTTAATCACACCCTTGATATTTCTAATTTGACAAAGTGAAGCTTGATATCAATATGCTTGGTCTTTTCGTGGAGAATCGGGTTCTTACTCAAACATATGACACTTTGGCTGTCACAATGAACTATGATTTGTTTTTGTTCAAACCCCAGCTCTGTCACCATCCCTATGAGCCAGATAGCTTCTTTGATTCCCTCTGCAGCTGCTGTGTATTCTGCCTCAGTTGTAGACAGAGCAACAACACTCTGCAGTGAAGCCTTCCAATTTATGGTACAGCCATTAAGCATAAAAAGAAAACCTGTTAAAGACCTTCTTTTATCCAGATCTCTAGCATAATATGCATCTACATAACCCTCAACACTAACCTCTGCATATTTCTCAGCTCCATAGATCAAACCATTTTCAGTTGTACCAACAAGGTATCTTAAGATCCATACAACAGCCTTCCAATGATCCTTCCCAGGGTTTGCCATATACCTGCTTACCACACTCACTGCATGTGAGAGATCAGGCCTAGTCAGAACCATTGCGTACATTAAACATCCAACAGCACTTGAGTATGAAAATTTATTCATTTCAGCCTTCTCAGCATCAGAGTTTGGACATTGTTGACAGGACAGTCTGAAATGAGAAGGCAGTGGTGTCTGTACTGGTTTACATTTATCCATGTTGAATTTCTCAAGTACTTTACTGATGTATTTGTGCTGTGTTAGGCTTAGGATACCATTCTTCATGTGTCTCTTTAGCTGAACTCCAAGGATCTTCTTTGCAGCACCCAGATCCTTCATCTCAAATGTATTGCTCAGCCGTTGTTTCAGTTCATTGATGAACTCCATCTCTTTACAAGCTATTAACATGTCATTTACATAGAGCAGCAGATAGATCTTGTCACCACCTTTTATGGTTTTAAAGTAAACACAACAGTCAAAACCGCTCTTTTAAAAACCATGATCTGACATAAATCTATCAAACCTTAGATACCACAGTCTTGGAGACTATTTTAATCCATATAGTGACTTCTTTAGATGACATACATGATCAGCCTTTTCTGGATCCTCATACCCTTCAGGTTGTGACATCATTATCATCTCATCTATTTCACCATGCAGGAAGGCAGTCTTCACATCCATCTGTTCAAGATGCATGTCTTGTACAACCACTAGAGATAACAGGATCCTCAGGGAGGCATGTCTCACCACTGGGGAGAAAACTTCTGTAAAGTCAACCCCCTCTTTCTGAGTGAAGCTTTTTGCAACCAATCTGGCTTTATATCTTTGTGGCTCAACATCTGGTATTCCCTCCTTAATCCTGTAAATCCATTTGCATCCCACTACCCTCTTGTTTGCTGGTCTTTCTATGAGATTCCAGGTGTGATTCTTTTTCAAAAACATCATTTCCTCATCCATAGCCTTGATCCAATCTTCTGCTTTATTATTGTTACATATATCCATGTTGAATTTCTCAAGTACTTTACTGATGTATTTGTGCTGTGTTAGGCTTATGATACCATTCTTCCCGTGTCTCTTTAGCTGAACTCCAAGGATCTTCTTTGCAGCACCCATATTTTTCATCTCAAATGTATTGCTCAGCTGCTGTTTCAGTTCATTGATGAACTCCATCTCTTTACAAGCTATTAACATGTCGTCTACATATAGCAGCAGGTAGATCTTGTCACCACCTTCTATGGTTTTAAAGTAAACACAGCAGTCAAAACTGCTCTTTTGAAAACCATGATCTGACATAAATCTATCAAACCTTAGATACCATAGTCTTGGAGACTAATTTAATCCATCTAGTGACTTCTTTAGATAACATACATTATCAGCCTTTTCTGGATCCTCATACCCTTCAGGTTGTGACATCACTATCATCTCATCTATTTCACCATGCAGGAAGGCAATCTTCACATCCATCTGTTCAAGATGCATGTCTTGTACAGCCACTAGAGATAACAGGATCCTCAGGGAGGCATGTCTTACCACTGGGGAGAAAACTTCTGTAAAGTCAACCCCCTCTTTCTGAGTGAAGCCTTTTGCAACCAATCTGGCTTTATATCTTTGTGGCTCAACATCTGGTATTCCCTCCTTAATCTTGTAAATCCATTTGCATCCTACTACCCTCTTGTTTGCTGGTCTTTTTATGAGTTTCCAGGTGTGATTCTTTTTCAAAGACATCATTTCCTCATCCATAGCCTTGATCCAATCTTCTGCTTTATTACTGTTAATAGCTTCTGAGTATGTTCTAGGTTCATCTGTTGCTATTTCATGTGCTGTTGTTAATGCAAATGCTATTAGATATGCATATGCATATCTTCTAGGAGGTCTTATTACTCTCTTTTCTCTGTCCCTCACTAACTGATAATCTTCACTTCTCCCCTGATCACTTGCTGCTTCATTCTCAGTGTCATGTGTTTCCATGTCTGTTATGTCTCCAGCCTCTGATCTTGATTTCTGTTTCTGGTTTGAGGTTGTCAGCTCCACCTCAAGATAAGATCTCTCATATTTCTTTTTCAATTATGCATTTGTAGCCTTTAAAGATACTGAGTGTTGGAGCATCTCAGCTTCATTAAATACTACATCTCTGCTTATGATTGGTTTTGGTGGCTTCATATCTGTGCACCACAGTTTATACCCTTTTACCCCTTCAGGGTAACTAAGAAATACACACTTCAATGCCCTAGGCTCTAATTTGCCTTGTTTGATGTGAGCATATGCTAGACAGCCAAAGATCTTCAAACTAGAGTAATCTGCTGGTTTACCATACCAAAGTTCATATGGTGTCTTGAAGTTAATTCCAGTTAAAGGGCTTTTGTTCACAATGTGATAAGCTATTGATAGAGCCTCAACCCACAAGGACATGGGTAGCTTAGAGTGAATGAGCATGCACATCACTTTATCAACTAAGGTTCTGTTCATCCTCTCAGCTAATCCATTTTGCTGAGGTGTATATCTTACTGTTCTGTGCCTCATGATTCCATGCTTGCTGCAAAATTCTTCAAACCTCTTGTTGCAGAATTCCAATCCATTATCAGTTCTGAGTTTCTTAACCTTTTCGTTGGTCTGAGTTTCAATCAGTGTTTTCCAGTTCTTGAATTGTTCAAACACTTCATCCTTGTTTTTCAGCACATACACCCAAACCATTCTGGAATGGTCATCAATTAGAGATAGAAAGTACCTTACTCCTCCTAAGGATGTTGTCTGTGTAGGTCCCCACAGATTAGCATGTATGTATTCTAGAGTTCCTCTTGAAACATGTGCACCAGTACTGAATTTAACTCTTGAGGATTTGCCTAGGACACACTCCTCACAAAATTCCAAGGGCTCTATTTTATCTTCACCCAAGACTCCATATTTTGATAGTTCTCTCAAGCCTCTCTCACTCATATGGCTTAATCTAAAATGTCACAATAAAATTTTTTTTTTTAGATTCTGGTTTGAAACTCCAACATCTCCTGTGACTACAGACCCCTGGAGCACATACAAGCCATTGTCTAAATTTCCTTTCATCAGCACCATTGACCTTTTCAACACCTTCAAAGTGCCTGACTCAAGCTTGATAACACACCCCATTTTTTCAAGCATGCCAAGAGAAATTAAGTTCCTCTTTAAATCAGAGATATGTCTGACATTTGTTAATTCTCTTATTGTGCCATCAAGCATTCTCAGTTTAATGGTGCCCTGCCAATTACTCTACAACTAGCATCATTTCCCATTACAACTATCCCGCCATCATAGGTTTCATAGTTCTTAAAGAAATTTCTATTAGGGCACATATGGAATGAACAACCAGAATATAAAATCCAGTTACCTCTAGATGCACCATCAGAGATTATGAGATCCCCAGCAGAGTCATAACCATCAGATTCTTGTCCTTCTGATGCAACAGCAGCATCACCAGTCTTCTCTTTTGTTTCTTTGCATTTATATTTCCTCTCTGGACAGTCTTTCTTGAAGTGGCCCTCCTTGTGGCAATGGAAGCACTTCATGTTCTTGGGTCTGGACTTGGATCTTTTCTTCTTTCCTTTACCACCTTTTCTATTTTCTGGCTTCCCTCTGACTGTTAATCCTTCCCCATGACTTGTTTCTTTCTTTGTTGCAGCCTTGGAACTTAATGTCTCTTTCACATCCACCATTGAGAGAGACTACCTCCCATACATGAGAGTGTCAACCAGGTGCTCATAAGAGCTTGGCAGAGAGCACAAAAGAATCATGGCTTTATCTTCATCATCGATCTTTACATTAATGTCTTCAAGATCTAAAATGATCTTGTTAAAGGCATCAATGTGATCAGAGATTGATGATCCCTCATCCATTTGCAATGTGTAGAGCTTCTTTTTAGTGGCTAATCTCTTAGCCATGGACTTTTTGGTATACAAGTCTTCAAGCTTTTTCCACAATCCAGCAGCTGTTGTCTCTCCTCCTACTTCTCTGAGTACACCATCTCCAAGACTCGAGATAATTTCACTATGAGCCATATCAAGCACATCTGGAAGATCATCCTCCAATATCTTTCTGGGTTTCTTGGGTGATGTGACTTCGGCAAGGGCTTCATCTAGGCCTTGATATACCAACAATGCTTTCATCTTGAGTCTCCACAGGTGAAAGTCATTTTCACCTGTAAACTTTTCTACCTTAAGTTTAGGACCAGTCATTTTAGATCAAGAATTTCATAGAGAAGCTCTGATACCAATTTGTTATGCCAAATGTCAGTAAAGAACCGACAATGGCTCCCCAAGATCCACTCAAGAAGGGTTCTTGTATCTAAAACTAATGTGAGCCCAAGCAATCAAAGCAAGTCAATGAAAGAAAATGAAGAAAGCAGAAAGAACAATACACAAGAAAGCTTAAGTGGTTCGGCTATGGAAGCCTACATCCACTGTGAAAGGGAGAATCCAAGTTTGTATTTGAACGAGTGTCTTACAGAGTTTCCCTTGTTTCCTATGAAGTAATGCTCGATCATCACCTGCAAGCTTCCCTTGTTTTCTGTGAAGAAGAACAGCAGTTTCCCGCGCTAATTAACGGCTTAAAACAGACTTCTGATAAGTCTCCCTCACACGTGTCTTCATCTCTATTTATCTTAAGAACTAAAATGACACTTCGAGCAGCCGTTTTGGTTAAGTGAATCACGTGCAAACCACAAGCCTTCTTTACACACACAGATGACACGGTATTCTTGTCATATAGCTATCTCAGGTCTGTCAACCGACATGTAATGGTGTTAACAAATCTTCAACCGACTTGTCGCACTTGACTATAAACTGATTTGCAGTTCATATTCAATAGAGATGAATTCGAAAATAATTTAATCGTTTAAATAGAATAAAAAAGTAAACATATTAACGGTTAGAAATGGGCAAATAAAAAAGTAAACATTTTAACGGTCAAAAACGGGCAAACACGCTGCAAACCTACAAGTCTACAACTGCAAAGCTTCCTACAACTCTGCAAGGCTGCAGCAAATTAAACAGTTACATTTTATCTTTCATTTGTCCGTTGGAAACTTGGAATTGTAAGGTGAGTAATTGATTTAATTTATAATTTTTTATTATTAAAAATTCATTGTTGAGGGATCTGTCTATGACTCTATGGTACCAATTCTGCAAGACTGTAACAAACATCTCCCGTCATTCCATTCCCACAATTCGATTGTCTATTGTTTAGTTTCTCACTCCACATCCAACGGCTGATGCTGCAGTCTGTAGCTTACAAATTTTGTAAGCTAGTCAAGTCTAATTGTACCAATTCTGCAAGACTGTAACAAACATCTCCCGTCATTCCATTCCCACAATTCGATTGTCTATTGTTTAGTTTCTCACTCCACATCCAACGGCTGATGCTGCAGTCTGTAGCTTACAAATTCTGTAAGCTAGTCAAGTCTAATTGTTGAGTCATGAATGTCCATACTGTGAAAGTGAAATTGACTAGTCAAGTCTATCAACTTTATAGTTTTTTTTTGGAAAGGCATATCAACTTTATTGTTAATTCAATTAATGCAGAATTTTTTTTATTCAATTAATTCAGTTTTTTTTGTCCGTTGGGTGAGTAATGAAAATATGAAATTGATTTAAAATTTTTTTGTCATTAAAAATCAGAAAACATTAATTGAGTAGTCATATCAATTTTACTGTTAATTCAAAAGAAAATTTGTCCGTTGGGTGAGTAATTCAATTAATTCAGAATTTTTTTCATTCAATTAATTCAATTTTTTATCCGTTGGGTGAGTAATAAAATTAATTTACAATTTTTTTAATTTAATAATTAGAAAAAAATATTTTCTAAGTGCACCGTTGTTATTTTTTTAAAAAAATAATTTTTGTAATTAATTTTTTTTCAAAACAACATATTAAAGTAAAAAAAAATTATGGTTCATTGTTACAAGAGAATCACACAACTATCACAAATTCACAATGTTAATAAATCCTATCACAAGTGTGTTGATGAGATAATATTATAATAGTAAACTAGTCGTACGGGAGGAGCTTGCATTCATTATGTAGAGTACTTTATTTCTTTGAATTTAAATTCTCAACTCAAATTTTCAACACGGTAGTTGTCAACTTGTCATATAGTGCACATGCAGACGTGCAAATTGCAGATTTTTAAATAATTTAAGATTTTTTTCCCACATGCCAACCAAGCACTTGCTTCACGGCTATATTTATATTTTACTAAATATTTTTTTACTTACTCTTTTTACTCCCACCGACAAAGTAAATAAAATTAATTTTTGTCTTTTTATTACTATCTAATATTATATATACACGCCATTATGCTATGATGCTTCACAATTCTTATTCTTCTTCTTTTTCCTCAAACTTTCCAATATTCTAAAAGCTAAAATCATTATGAATCTGCAGCAACATAATATGAATGCAGAAGAACCTCAACACCCTCAAGAATACAATGTTGATGTAGTTGGGCCTCAACAAAATGCTAGGCTAAATCAGCCCAGAAGTCGTTTTTTAAATGAGCTTTTTCAAAATTTTACTATAATAAGGCAGGAAATAATAGATAATAGTTTGCATCGTCCTTACAAGCGGATGATCTTGAGGTGCAATTATTGTCATCGAGAAGTTATTTATTCAAACAGCCATGGCACCTTGGGTTTACGTCGGCACATGTCAAATTGTTAGCTCGCCACCAGCCGAGATAGAATTAACCTTGCCCGTTTCCCGTATCCATAGTTGTGATTAATAAATGTTTTTTTCGTGCTTGTTATTCGTCAATTGATCGTAGTTCGTGTTTTGTAGTTGTAACTTCTAAGTTGTGACCTATGATTTGTTATATTAATATTTCGTGGTTATGACTTATTGTAATGATTATTGAATTATTCGAGGATTGTATTTTTATTTTTAATTAATTATTATTATGATCTATGGAATTAAATTTAATTAAATTTATGTATTGTTGTGTTATGAATTATGATTGATTATTGTGAAATAAAATATGTAGTTGTGAAATTGTGATAAACTAATAATAAAATGTTAATTTTATTATTATTATTATTATTATTATTATTATTATTATTATTATTATTATTATTATTATTATTATTATGTTGGTGGGCTTAAAAAAGCACGTCAGGCATGTGGACTTGAATATAGCACGTTAGGCACGTGGGCTTGAATAAAGCATGCTAGGCACGTGGGCTTTTTAAAGCACGCAAAAAAAAAGTTGGTGGACTTTTTTTGGGCATAGCCCACGGCACGGTACGAGGGGGCTCGTGCCATGGGCCGTGCCGGGCTCAATTAAAAAAAAATGTAGGCACGGCACAGCACGGCGCACGAGCCCTTGTGGTCCGATAGTTGGTTGCCGGCACGGCCCATTGGCCATAGTTACATAGAAGTGGGAAGGAGTTGCAAGAGCCTAGTAAGAAAGTGACAAAGCATGTAGAAGATGAGTTTAAGAAGAATGAATTGATGCCTAAATCTCAAGATGCACAACCCACCATAGCGAAACCCCTACCTATGGTGATACCTCCTCATTTTTCAAGCCGGTTTGCAAAATCCAAGGAGGAACAAGAGAAAGGCATCCTTGAGACATTTCGCAAGGTTGAGGTAGATATTCCCTTATTAGATGCTATAAAACAAATACCTCGATATGCTAAATTCCTTAAGGAACTGTGCACCTCCAAGAGAAAATTAAGAGGAGATGAAAGAGTTCACATGGGGGAGAATATTTCAACAGTTCTCTAAAAGAAACTACCTCCTAAGTGCAAGGATCCAAGTATGTTTCCTATCCCTTGTAAAATTGGTAGTGTTAGAGTTGAAAATACTATGTTAAATCTAGGAGCTTCTATTAATATCATGCCTCGTTCCATTTATTCATCTTTGAATGTTGGTCCATTAAAAGAAACTGGCGTGATAATTCAACTAGCTGATATGTCTAATGCATATCCTGATGGGGTATTACAAGACGTCTTAGTACAAGTTAATGAGTTGGTTTTTCCTACTGATTTTTATATACTTGATATGGAAGAGGATAACTCCTCTAAGTCTGTCCCAATTTTGCTAGGAATACCTTTTCTTAAGACTACTAGGACTAAAATGGATGTACATAAAGGGACTCTCACTATGGAGTTTGATGGAGAGGTTATAGAGTTTAATATGAATGATGCCATGAAATATCCTAGTGAGGAACATTCGGTATTTTCTGTGGATGTTATTAACCCAATAGTGCAGGAAATTTTTTATTTAGATGTTGAAGATTCATTGGTAGCTGCTTTAAATAACAGTTTGGGCCTCAAAGGATTGCAAAAGGATAAAAATAAGTTTGTTTTAAATTCTGTATTGCAAGAGATAATTTATGAATTAAATTTTTTGAGAACTTTAACTCATCATATGTCTTATATTGAATTACCTTCATCTCATGCAAAACTTCTTCCATATATTTTGTAGGCACCGAAAATAGAGCTTAAACCGTTGCCGAGTCATCTAAAATACATGTTTTTAGGAGATGGTGAGACACTTCCGGTGATCATCTCTTCAAAGCTTAGTACTTTAGAGGAAGAAAAGCTTATTAGAGTGTTGAAGGATTACAAAAAAGCTATTGGGTGGACAATTACTGATATTAAAGGGATAAGTCCGTCCACGTGCATGCATAGAATACTGCTGGAGGAGATTAGAAGCGAATCCTATGAGAGTTCGCGATTTTACAAGGAAAAGACGAAGATATTTCATGACAGAATGATTTTGAGAAATGAGTTCTCTGTTGGTCAAAAAGTTCTTTTTCATTCTAAGCTTAAACTTTTTCTTGGTAAATTACGTTCTCGTTGGGTAGGACCTTTTATTGTTACTAATGTTTTTCCTCATGGTGCAGTTGAGATTCGGAGTTCGACATCTGACAAAGTTTTTCAGGTTAATGGTCATCGCTTAAAACCTTTTCATGAAGGTTTTTCGGTGAATATTGTGGAGGAAGTTGAAATACAAGTGTGCAACCGAAGAAGGGGTGAATTGATATTTTAAAAATTATCCTAACAAAACCACATAACAATCAGATCTAACGCCTTAATAAATTCGAAAGCAATAATTTCGATAAAAGCACAATAACAAATGAGTAAGAGAGAAGAGAAATAAACACACGAATTTTTACGTGGTTTGGCAATCCCCGCCTATGTCCACGCCTCCAAGCAATCCAAGCTTGAGGATTTCACTATCCAAGCCTTCCAAGGCTTTAAAAGTTTACAATTGACTTCAAGGTGTCAATGAACCTTTACAACAAAGAGATTATCTCCCAATCTCTTCACTAAAGTGTCTCACACACTTAAACACTCACACTTAAGATGAGGAATTAAAGATTATAATAAAAACCCTATTAAAGAGTAGATATACAAATTGAAGAACAAAAGATGATTCAAAGTTTTATGATTTGCGAAATGAGAGTTCAATGAATGTTGTGTGCTTTCTTATTTTGCTTGCAAGAGTGCTTGAAAATGAATTGGATTTGAGTTTATATAGTTTGAGCTCAAAAACTAGTCGTTATACACATTTTGGTGATAACTGGCTTATCGTTTATGGAATCCGGTTAACCGCTTTTATATTACCGTTAAGGTAAAAATTTGAATTTCAGAATATCCGGTATGCCGCTTTTCATATCCGGTTAGCCGCTTTCGAAATTCGGATAGCCGCTTGTGAAATCTGGATAGTCGTTTATGCTCCAGAAGCTTACTGCCCAAAATCTGGATTGTCGTTTTACCATATCTGGTTAGCCGCTTGCTACAGTAACTGCTACAGTGAAATATTTTTTAAATTTATAGTTTGATCCCAAAACTTTATAAAACTGTATTATAATCCAAAACGTTATGAAAGCTTTCAAATAGATCCAATTTCAGAATCTCTAAATAATGGTTGCTATTCCCAAAAATTTTTGAAATTATGATATGGCCCAAAATGTTATAAAACTTTTCTAATAAGTCCTTCTCCTAAATTTCGAGCAATACTTGTTGATTTCAAAGTTTTCAAAACTTTTTCAATTAAATCATAAACTTGAAAAACAAATAATTTCATAAATCATTTTTCCATTAAATATAAAACCTTTATATTGTGAAAATAATGATTTATTTAAAATATATGAAAAATTATTTGAGCTTAAAAGATTAATCATTCTTAATCTTGTTTGTTATCATCAAAATCTAACATTATAGAAACATATATGTTACCAATCTCCCCCTTTTTGATGATGACAAACATTTCATGTATTTAAAGAATGATTCCACAAATTGCTCCCCCTAAATATAATCTTCTCTTACAATTTGCCAATTAACTAAATTAACAAATTTAAATACATGCATTTTTCCACCCTTCATCATAAAAAGAAAACTTAATTGGTAAAGAAAAAGAGTAGCAATTTTTTATAAATTTGTAACATGTATTCTTCTCTCCCTTCATCATTAAAAATAAAACTCAAAGGAAAAAAATAAGAGTAGCAAATTTATTACCCTTGTTGTCCGAGTAGAAATTACGATAGAATCTCCCCCTAACAACAAGCATAACTTCAAATACAGGTTTAGTAATATTACTCCCAAATTATCATCATCATATAATCCATCAACTATAAAATGATCATGATCTATTATTCCATTAATTATCAAATCAACAACTCAAAACATAACTTCATCATATAAAAAACCATGTAATCAAATCACCATTATACTCAAAATCATCACCATAAGCACATATTAATCATCAAAAGAATATTCAAAGTGCATGTTATTATCCCCCTTTTGACATCATCAAAATGATTTATTACTTTATCTCCCCCTTTGGACAATAAAAAAGTTCAAAATGCATATTATCCAAAATAGAACAAGTAATAAGCTAAGCAAGGAAAGGCAAAAGTCATAATTAAGAGCATAATGTCAACAATCCAAACTCTATAATTACTAATCACATTTTAGAAATCAAGGCAACTAAACTCATCAAAGATCTAATGTGACATTTTAATAAAACTTTAAAAAAAATTCATATGCTTAAGAATTTCAAAGTACATGTATTTCTCCCTTACATATCATATTTCCCTCTTTATCATCAAATATAGTAAAAAGCTCCCCCTATCAGTCATCAAAAACTCAAGATGAGTACATTAGTTCCACATTATCCAAATATAAAGCATCTAAATATCAAACAATAATCATCTTCAATCTACAATGAAAGCAACAATGCATATGAAAATATAGGTGCATAATATAAATAGAGAACTATGGTAAAAACCATAAAGAGAGCACACTATGAAAGTAGTAATTTGAAATAATCAAAATGCACAAATTCAGATTTTCAAGATATTGAGTAAAATGGGTAAGTTTGAATCAATTAAAATGATTTTAGAGATGCGATGTATGATGTTGATTAAAAAGAAATGGTGGATTTTAAAGAGAGAGAGAAAACGGTTGACGAATGATGAATGTCTAAATCCAGCTTATCGGATTTTACTAACCGGTTAGCCGGTTAGTGTCCAGTGAGGAGATAAACGAATTCGGTTTACCGAATAGAAGAATCGGCTTTTCGATTTTGAGGCAGAAAAGGAACTTTGTAAATCCGGCTTTCCGGATTTCATAACCGGATGACCGGTTTGTGTCCAGTAAGTTCCAAACCGAATCCGGTTTTCCGGATTTCATAACCAGTTGACTGATTTTTGCCCAGAAATAAAATTTTCTTAAACGGCTTACTGGTTTTCTAATCCGGTTATCCAAAAGTCGACACGAAAGCAACCATAAGCAAACGAATTCTTGGTTGGTTACATGTGGTATGCCGATTGTGCCTTAGAGATCATTTTGCCTCTTATTGAATTTTGGTTAACCCAAAAACTTGTATTGTACACACCAATTTATCTTAAAACTTGATCAATTTAAAAAAATTTTGTGATTAAAAACTTTTCAATAAGTCAATTAATACATGAGACATAAATTCATACAAGACCAAACATATGAAATCGTATCGGACAATGATGTCAATTTTATAAATGAATGATGATATAACACAATTAATGGCATATGAATTCACACATATATAAGAGATGGACAATGATGATAAACAATTAAGAAGATGAAATCAAAGACCATACAATCATCAAAATCAAACAAAGGCATCATGATAAATCACTCAATGTTATACACAATGATAATTCCATCACGTAAACATACAAGCATACTTTCGCAAATTCATTTATCATGATTCATTCAACAAAATTAATATGGCAAGAATTGTTACCAAAACGATTAAATCATCTTGCCTCATCATTTTCTCCTAGATCATACTCAAGTGATTATCCTCACAAGCTTTCATCAAGGAACTCTCCACCATTCATTGATTGTGGTACCTACAAAGAAAACATTCACGTTGTGCCCTTTGGTACCCAAATACTCTTGGGTCCTTGAGTGTTAGTAATGGTTCCTTTTGGAACCCAAACACATTTTACTCCATAATATACTTTTCTTTTAATAGGACAACCAAGCTTCATGTGACCGTTTTGATTGCAATAATGACATACAACTTGATTGTTAATAGATGTACTCTTCACAAAGTAGTTCTTATAATACTTTTGTTTCAAATTTAGCTTATAACCAAGTCCTCCCTTATCGAACACACATTTTGGTGAATTAATCAAGTTATCTAACATCTTTTGTCCATTTGTAAATTTTAAAACAATCTCATTTAACTCATTGCTCTTCTTCTTAAGCATTTCATTTTCCTTTTTCAAGTCATCTATGTGATATTCTAGATGCTCATGTGAAGTGCTAGGTTTCTCATTTGATAATGCAACTCTATCATGCAATGTTTTATTCTCTAATTCTAGGCATGTAATCTTTGCACATAGAGATTCATTTTCATTTTTCAGCTCTACCATTTTCTTTTTAAGACATGCATTCTTTTTACCAATTTTCATCCACTCATCATACAATTCTTTAAAAGTATCATGTAATTTATCATAAGTAGAAAGATTATTTACCTCATCAAGTCCATCATCTGATTCATCTCCAATTGCCATGAGAGCTAGATTTGTTATTTCTTGATGCTCTTCATCATCACTTGTTTCCTCATCACTATCATCTCATGTGCCTATCATTGCTTTCTTCTTGAGCTTGTTGAGAAGCGGGCATTCCGATCTTATATGGCCAGGTTTCTTGCACTCATAACATTTGATTACTTTTTTCTTCTCCTTTCGGTTCTTGAGGTCTCTAAATTTTCTTCGCTCACCGAATTTCTTAAAAATTTTTATGAATTTCCTAGCCAACATATCCATCTCCTCCTCATCCAGCTCGCCTTCCTCATCACTCTCATGTTTCGAGGCTTTGAGAGCAATGTTTTTATTCTTCTCCTCATTGCCTCTTTCGGCTGCCTAGTCTTCCTTATAAGAAATAAGATAACCAATTAAATCATCAATATGTAAGATATTTAAATCCTTGGCTTCCTCAATAGTAGTCTTTTTTTGTCTCCATTCCTTAGGTAGCGACCTAATAATTTTCTTAACTTTCTCGCTATTTGAACCAGTCTTTCCTAGGGCTCCTAAAGTGTTCACTATGTCCGTAAATCAAGATACATAGAATACACACTCTTATTTTGTTCCATTTGGAACAATTCATATTGTCGAGTGTACCTACTAATTTTAGACTCTTTCACTTGATTCGTGCCTTCATAAACAACTTCAAGTTTGTACCAAATTTCATTAGCACTCTCACAACTAGATACTCTATGAAACTATTTCTTATATAGTGCGCAAAACAAGACATTCATAGCTTTGGAATTTAGAGTAGTTTTTCTCTTTTCCAATTCATTCCATTGTCGTGAAGGTTTTGGAATATCTTCCCTGACTTCATTTTTAGTCAAAGACATAAATGGACCATCACAAACAACTTCCCAAATTTCCTAATCTAGTGCTTGTAAATAAATTTTCATCCTAGTTTTCCAAGACAGGTAGTCATTTCTGTCAAAGAACGGTGGTCTAATTGTGGATTGTCATTCCCTAATTGTCGAGTCATATTGGGTTGCCATTCATCTTTAGCTCTAGACGGTTAAGTCTAAACAAGAGAACCTGGCTCTGATACCAAATGAAATACAAGTGTGCAACCCAAGAGGGGGGGTGAATTGGTATTTTAAAAATTATCCTAACAAAACCACACAATAATCAAATCTAACGCCTTAATAAATTCAAAAGCAATAAGTTCGATAAAAGCACAATAACAAATGAGTAAGAGAGAAGAGAAACAAACACACGAATTTTTACATGGTTCGGCAATCTCCGCCTACGTTCACGCCTCCAAGCAATCCAAACTTGAGGATTTCACTATCCAAGCCTTCCAAGGCTTCAAAAGTTTACAATTGACTTCAAGGTGTCAACAAACCTTTGCAACAAAGAGATTATCTCCCAATCTCTTCACTAAAGTGTCTCACACACTTAAACACTCACCATTAAGATGAGGAATTAAAGATTATAATAAAAACTCTCTTAAAGAGTAAATATACAAATTGAAGAATAAAAGATGATTAAAGGTTTTATGATTTGCGAAATGAGAGTTCAATGAATGTTGTGTGCTTTCTTATTTTGCTTGCAAGAGTGCTTGAAAATGAATTGGATTTGAGTTTATATAGTTTGAGCTCAAAAACTAGCCGTTATGCACATTTTGGTGATAACCGGCTTACCATTTATGGAATCCGGTTAGCCGCTTTTCTGTTACCGTTAAGGTAAAAATTTGAATTTCAGAATATCTGGTATGCCGCTTTTCATATCCAGTTGGCCGTTTTCGAAATTCAGATAGCCGCTTGTGAAATTCGGATAGCCATTTATGCTCCAAAAGTTTATGCCCAAAATCCGAATTATCGGTTTACCATATCTGGTTAGCCGCTTGCTACAGTAATTGCTACAGTGAAATTATTTTCTAAATTTATAGCTTGACCCCAAAACTTTATAAAACTGTATTATGACCCAAAACGTTATGAAAGCTTTCAAATAGGTCCAATTTCAGAATATCTAAATAATGGTTGCTATTCCTAAAACTTTTTAAAATTATTATATAGCCCAAAATGTTATGAAACTTTTCTAATGAGTCCTCCTAAATTTCGAGCAATACTTATTGATTTCAAAGTTTTCAAAACTCTTTCAATTAAAACACAAACTTGAAAAACAACTAATTTCATAAATCATTTTTCCATTAAGTATAAAACCTTTATAATGTGAAAATAATTATTTATTTAAAATATATAAAAAAATAATTTGAGCTTAAAAGATTAATCATTCTTAATCCTATTTGTTATCATCAAAATCAACATTATGGTTTCCATTAAGTATAAAACCTTTATAATGTGAAAATAATTATTTATTTAAAATATATAAAAAATAATTTGAGCTTAAAAGATTAATCATTCTTAATCCTATTTGTTATCATCAAAATCAACATTATGAAAACATATATGTTAACAGAAATGGCTCTCGAGAGTCCCATTTATGGAGATTGATGCATGAATGTGTCTAAGCAAAGATATAAAACAAAGGTGTTTTTTGGGAGGCAACCCAAAGGATTTATTTATTTTGATTTTTGTTATATCTTTTGTTTTTAATTTTCATTCAAATTGTTTAAATAATATTTTTGCTTATTTTGGCCAGAAGAAATTTTGGGTTAGGCATGCTCACGTTTTAACTAATAAGTACTTCTGTGATTTTTAAAGTAAAATGGTTTTAAGGCTTGCTCATATGCTTATTAAAAAAGTACTTCTGAAATTTTTAGTGTCTAAAGTGTCTCCTAAAAAAAAGTTTTTTTAATTATTTTATTTATTATTATTATTATTTTTTTTTTAACAAAAAATGAAAAAAAGAAAAAAAGAGGTTTTTTTTATTTGGAAAAAAATGAGAACGAAAAAAGTTCTTTTTTTCTTTCTTTTATTTTATTTTATTTGAAAAAAAATTATTAATAAAAAAAATTTCGTTGTTCACAAAATCGCTAATTCACAAAAAAAAAATTTCTTTCCAGCAGCATCCCAGCCATCCCGCAACACCAGCGTCACCAGCAGTCGCGTGCAACACCAGCTCCATCTGCGCACATCCAACGCAACACCAGCCTTCTCCAGTGCGCCAGCAGCAACCGCCCAACAGCAACTCCATCTCGTAACCAGACCGCGCTGCACTAACCCAGCATCCCAGCTGAGCAAGCATTTCGCGTCTGCCCTAGTCGCCTGCGCAAGCATCTCGCGTCTCCACCAGCATCGCGCATCACAAGCCCACCAAGCACCAGCAACCAGCATCCCGCGTCTGCACCAACCGCGCAACCACCAACCAGTATCCCGCTGCACCAGCCCAACAAGCCCTAGTCTAGCAATCCGCACAGCCTCACTTTCCTCTATTCAAAGAACCGCCGCTTTTCGCATTCAAACCAAACCCGTGAGTGAAATTATGGTAACAATGTCGAAGAGGAAAGCATCAACTTCCAAGGCATCAACATCTAAAAAGAAACCCGTCGCAAAGAAATCCAAGATTGCCGCTCCCACTACGGTCCCATGGAACATAATTTCATATTCACGCCAAGCCGTGAGATAAAGATCGAAACATGGAAAAGGCATGAGTGTTTTGCTACTTGCTGAATCCAATCTCGAAGGTTGCCTCACATTCATGACTCAACAAGAGAAAGAAAGGTACAAAGATATTTCCAAGCGAAAAATACTTCCAGCTAAGTATATTCATTCCCTGACTCTTGAAAAATTGAATGTTAAGGATAATTTTAATTCTTTGATAGATAAGATTGGTTTGCGTAAGTTTGTTGATGTTGATTGTTTTGGTTATGTTGAGTTGATTAGGGAGTTTTATGCTACTTTTCAATTTAATATACTGAATGATTTTACTTTGCATACTCCAGATGTTATAAAGTTTAGGTTAATGGGACGAAATTTTTCACAATCTATCACAGATTTTAACCTAGCTTTAGGATTCATTGATGATGATTATTCTTCTAGTGATGCATATTTAGGGACAACTTGTGACTTTTGCAAAAATTTTGAACCTTATGGTCTTTGGCATAATTTATCTTTTGATTACAATGCCTATGACCCGAGTAAATCAAAGAGCTCTTTCTTACGTGATCTTGTTTTGAAATGTGTGTATCTATTCTTAGCATATAATTTTTTAGGAAAGAAAGATCACTCGAGAGTTTTTTCTAAAACTGAGTTTTATTTTATCTGGTGCATGTTAATGATGCGAGGCCTTATTTAGGTTTTTGGTTAGCAGGTCAATTTCAGAGTGTGCTTAAACGATATAGGACTTTATTTCTTGGTCCATACATTACTCTGTTAGCTATAAACTTATGTGTGCTTAATCCTGACAATAATGATTTGCATCTTGCTTGAAAAAAGGAATTTTTGGATATGTTTGTGTTTGAAAGAATAGGTGTGGTCAAATTCAAGGGGGGAGATTTCAGTTTACTGAACTAGGACCCACTCAACTTCCAAAGAAGCTTTATGCTAGGAGTGGTGCTACCTCTGATGACGAGTTTGACGACGAAACTGCTGCCCCACCAACTATTCCTTCTACATCTGCACCACCTTTGAGCATTCAGTTAAAGAAAATGGAGCACAAGCTGAACAAGATGGAGCAGAATTTGGCTGCATACTGTGAGAGCGTGGAATTTATCCCACCATTTCCGCCAAGCCCATAGACGTTATGTGGATCAAAGCTCACAATTCAAGGAAGTTTTGCCTTTAATCTTTTATCATTACGCTTTATTTTTTTTATGTGAGCTTTGATTATCTTACATTGGGGACAATGTAAGTTCTTGGTGTGGGGGAGGGATTTTTACAATATTGATGTCTGGAAGTATTATTTTCACTCTGCTCATGCTTAAATGATTTTGGAGTTAATATGCTTCATATATTGTTTTTTTTTCTTTTCTTTTCTTTCTCACTACTCTTTTCCTATCTATCTCAAATTATTTACATCTATTTTTAGTTTAACATACTCTTTCATCACTCACATTTTATCTTTCACTTTTTATATTACTACATATATCTTTCTCGCTTCTTATCCTTTTTACCTTTCCTTTTATATATCACTCATACATTCTTCTCATTCTACACCACTATTGATGGTTGATTCATTTGAAGAGTGTACATGATTTCATGAAAAATTTACCAACTTTGTGAGGATTTGAGCCTATGAGCAACCACTTTACTCTAATTATTTTTGTTATGTGAATATCAATCTTAGTTTGTTTATTCTAGAACTTATTTTGTTATGCATGTTGAAGTCGCATTATGGGATTTCATGCATTAAAATGATAAGGGCAAACCACTTTCCATTTTTCTATTTTTACATTTTTATTCTTTTTCTCCACCCGAAGACCTTTATTTGTTATCTTTGTTTGAGCCTTAACCATTACTCATCTACTTCTCTCCATCTACTTACCCATTTTCCTTCTTTTTGAGCCTCAATTTAAGGAGATTTTTGGACTCATTGTTTGGATATATTTTGTATATATTTTGTTACTCTTGCTACCTTGAATTAAAGTTTCTCAATTCGATCAACAAGCATTATGCTTGAATTAAATTGTGCAAGGTTCATTTCTTTTGTTTAATTAAAAAAATAAAAAAAAAAGAAAAAAAATGTTTACATTCTTGGCGACTTGAGTAGAAATAAGCGTTTTGACATCATAAGGTTCCTTCAATGAGTTCATTCTTCTTATTTTGATCTCTTTTTCTTTCATAGACCTTTCTTTTTCATTTAACCCATTTAACCTTGTTACAGCCTTTTTAAGTTACAGCCTTTTTAAGACCCTTAGACTTTTGCATTTAATTCATATTTTATGGATTGAGATGTGATATATAAGTAAGCTTATGGTAATAGCATTCTTTGATTTGATTTGAGGGCATAAATGATACCCTAAACACTTTGAGTGCATGGAGTGAAGTCAATGAGAGGGCTATTAAATCTTATTGCACTTGAATTTTGAATGGATCTTCTTAGTGGTTGAATGTTTTTCTTTTATATTAGCTTATGAGATCCTATGCTTTAAAATCATTGTCTCTCGAATGTTGATCGACTTAAATTCTTGAGGTATGCTTGCTTAAGATTGTTTTTGGATGAGTTGAGATGAGAATTGAGTGGAGGTTTGGGATTAGTCTTGAGTTATATGCTTGAGGACAAGCATTATCTTGGTGTGGGGGAATTTGTTAGAGTGTAATTTACACACTAGTTTTGCATTGTTTACTTCCTTTAATATCGATGTTTTGCACTTAATAATAGTGATTTACTTGTGTTTTATTTTTGTAGGTGCAATTCTATTGATTGGTGCTAAAATTAAGCTACAAGATGATGTTTGAGGATGATTGTTTTCTTGGAGAAATTATAAGCTTCAGAAGAATTTTGTTGATAAGGCGTGGGGGCGTGCTGTCAACTACGGACCTGCAGTTTTTAGTTTAACGTGTTTTGTCTTTTTGGTTATTTTTTGTAATTACGAATTTAATATTTAGATAATATTTTAGATATTAGCATTTATTTTGAAAAGAACTCTAGAATTTAGGAGAGAGAAGAGAATATAAGAGAGGAATCTATTGTGAAGAGGTGAGGTTTTGAAGAAAAAAAGAAATCCTAGATCTAAATTTTTCTCTTCTCTCTATGAAGAATTAAACATATTATTCTAGTTGAAGGTTAATGAAACTTTAATTCATCATTACTGTGAGATCTTTCTTATGCTTTAATTGTTTTATTACTTTTTGGGTATTTGTTTATTCTCTGAATTATTGTCATGATTATGTTTGTTAATTAGATAATTGGCCTCAATTTAATTATCAACCTAATCTATTGTCAATTAAAAGATTCATCGTATGAAGATTTTAATGTTTGTGACAAATATTATAGCAATGTGTTGTGTTATGAGAATAAACAATCTAATTTAAATGAACCATCGTATGTGTTTGTTGATTAGGATTTGGGTCTCTCTGCTTTTTCAGGCTGTCAATTGATTAAATTTTATGATCGTATCTAGGGTTGTTTATTGTTTAGGGAAATAACCAACGGTCGTACCTTGGTTATCGACTAGTTAAGGAGAGATTGGCTATTAGAGGGTCTCAGTAGTTATAACCGGTCTATTCATAAGTAGTAATGATTTATATTTGAATCAATTATCAGTAATCGAATCAAACTGAGTTAATTCCTTCAACCAGAGTTTTCCCCAATTTGAATTACAATTTTAATTTGCATTCTTGTTATTTTAATTTGATTATTATTATTGTCAACAATTCCCCCATTTTGCATTTTATATTTTAAAAGAATTTAAATAATTACCGATCTCTGTGGACATGACCCTACTCAATCACTATACATAATTTATTTAGAGTAGGTATTTATTTTTTTTGGCTTCGACAAACATCACATAGGTTCAAAGCGTATTCAGATAAAAAAAAAAAGAGAGTGTCTGCACTAGATAAGGACTATATACACACTCACACTCATGCACACACCTCGCATAACATGTCGTGTTTGTGCTACAATAGTTGCTGCATTAGTGCCACATTATCTAAACCAGAGTGTGAATCAGGTTTGCTTAATGCTACAGTTTGCCGCATTAGCTTGCTTTCATCTATACATACATACGTACATACATACATATATAATAAATAAAAATAAATTTTTGATTTTACATTAAATTACTTAATGATATTAATTTTTATTTTCTTTATTTTAACATTATAAAAATTAGTATATATTAATAAATTATCATTTATTACTCAATAATTTTATATTATATTTTTATTTTTATATTAAGTATATAAAAGTAAAATTAAATATTACATCGTTTAATTATATTATATTATAATAACTAATATGTAAAAATTAATTATTATTAAATAATTTAATATATCCGATAATAAATACGTAAATATTAATAAATTTAAATAATATAAATTTAAAATTAATAGTAGTATAAATAATGATATAAAATATTATTATATATAATACAATTCTTGCTGCACCAAATATCATATTGCATTATAGTAAGATATACCCTAATGTAATACACCATAATGTAATATGGGTGCGTTTGGCACACTGTATTGTATTATGCTGTATTGCATTATTTTAATGTTGGTGTATTGTATTATGTTGTATTGCATTAGCATTGTATTATAATAATATTGTACAATATTTGGTGATACACTGTACTGTATTAATATTTTTTGTGATTAACTTAAATTATATATTTAAAAAAATAATATTTATTAATACTTAAAAAAACTAAATATGTGATCTTAAATTTTAAAAATTTAATAATTTTTTTTAGTGTAAATGTTAAATTTTATTGAGAAATGATGACAACTATTATCTTTTTTTAAAAATAAATTTCTAAACCCAAATTTAGTTATGAATAAGGGTTGTACAACAATTGTCTTTTTATAAACAAAATTCTTTAAAAAAAAATTACCAATACTAATTCCCATAGCACAATAAAATAAAAATTTTGTGAAAGCATTCAATCTCATCTCAAACAAATCTCATCTATCATTGTCGTCTTTAACCAATCTACAAAATCAAACCCCTTGAATCAAACATAGAAAGAAACTAAGGGAGGTAGCGGCAGCTATTAGTGTTATATGAAGATAATAAAGAAATGGAGGAGAAGATGACAAACAAGAAACTGAGAAGAAGAAGAAACTGAGAAGAAGAAGAAACAGACAAGACGAAAAAGAAGAGGGGAAAAGGAAAAAATAATAATAAAAGAAAAATGAGAGAGAGAAACAGATATGATGATGATGAAGAAGAAGAGGAAAAGGGAAAAAATAAAAGAAAAAAATAGAGAGAGTGAGAATCAGAGAAGACGAAGGAGAAGAGGGGAAAAGGAAAAAAAACAAAAAAATAGAGAGAGTAACAGGGAAGACGAAGAAGAAGAGGGGAAAGGGAAAAAAAAGAAAAAAAAAGAGAGAGAAATAGAGGAGACGAAGAAGAAGAAGCTAATGCAGTATAAACCCGAGTCTCACTCGGGTTTCCATTATGCGGGGTTTCCCGCATTAATTTTTTTCTTAATGCAATACCAGAGAAGTGCCAAACATCGTATGTTAACATGAATATGTTAATAATATTGATTTTGATGATAACAAACTTTAAATGGTTTTTTATTAAAATGTTGGAGCTATTCCTTAATAAATGAAAGCCTTATAATCATTCCAATCATTCTCTTAAAAGATGGACTTTCAAATTAGAAAATGACTCTCTGTAAAATCTGGTTTAAAATGTGATTCTGGAAATAAACGGTGAACCATTTTCTTTTAAACGGTTAACCGATTAAAACCAGAGAGCAACATTTTGCCTAAGCTCTGATACCAAATGAAATTCTAGTTATGCAACCCAAGAGGGGGGTGAATTGGAATTCTAAAAATTATTCAATTTCTAAAGAAAAACTTAAAGCAAATATAAACTAAATTCAAAGCAATAACAAATAAGGTGATCACAATATAAAACGATAAGGGAAGAGAGATTCAAACAAAGAGTTTTTTTACGTGGTTTGACCAACCTCGCCTACGTCCACGGCTCCAAGCTTTACGAGCTTGAGGATTCCACTAAGCAAGCCTCCAAGGCTTCAAATGCTTACACTTGACTTTCAAAGTGTCAATAACCTTTACAACAAGAGATTATCCCAATCTCTTTAACCCAAGTGTATCCCAACACTTACAATCACTCAAAATAAAAAATTACAAATTTTTTTTGCCTCTCATAATATTTAAGATTACACAATGATGCCCAATATGTTAATAGATTAAGCAAGAATGTGTTCACGGCTCTATGAAGATTGTATTCTCGAGTATAAGCTCAATAGTCGTGTTGTGATCAATCTTCTTTGAATTTGAATGAGCTTATTTATATTTGGAGCTGAAAAACTAGCCGTTACAAGCTGTCGGCCCCAAAACGGTTCATCGTTAACCATTAACAGTTAACCGTTTAGGCTGGTCAAAAGTTACTGTTGGGCCAAATTTCAAATAAACGGTTTGCCGTTTAGGATTACCCTTTCGCCGTTAAATTCTAAAGACCTGCAAGATGAACATCAGTTATCCGTTTACATTAAACGGTTAAGGATTTGCATGAAGTGACCTCTCTAGATATTATCGGTTGACCGTTTGTAATAAACGGTTTTCCGTTTGTTTCCAGTAACCTGCAAAGCAATTTAGCCTTATCCGGTTTTATTAAACGGTGCCAGAAGAGTATAACCTTGTGTTGCCATTTATATTTTTATATACACTGCTACCTCTATATGCTCTTTATGGCTTTTGATGACATGTTTTTGTGATGCTCTTGATGTTGGATGACTTGATATTGGTTGATGAGATTGTTGGTTTATTGGTTAATGAAGTGTTGGTTTGTTTGTTCATGGCGTTGTTGGATGATGGAGTTATTGTAAATCTATTTTGGAAGTGTTTAATCTCCTTTTGTATTAGTGGTTTTGCTCCATTTTAAGGGGAAACTCTGCCAAAATTTTCGCTCGCCAAAACCGGGTAACTTCTTTAACGGATTTGCGGTTTTCCTTTCTCTCTTTTCTTTTTGATAATGAAGGGGGAGATAATTATAGGGAGATTTAAAATGAATTCAAAAATATTTTCTTGAGCAAAAATCTTTTTATTGGACATTTCTTAATTTGGCCATACATTTAGGGGGAGCATATATTAAGGGGGAGCAAAATATTGAATGAAGTTTGTCATCATCAAAAATGGGGAGATTGCTAACATGAATATGTTAATAATATTGATTTTGATGATAACAAACTTTAAATGGTTTTTTATTAAAATGTTGGAGCTATTCCTTAATAAATGAAAGCTTTATAATCATTCCAATCATTCTCTTAAAAGATGGACTTTCAAATTAGAAAATGACTCTCTGCAAAATTTGGTTTAAAATGTGATTCTGGAAATAAACGGTAAATTGTTTTCTTTCAAACGGTTAACCGATTAAAACCAGATAGCAACATTTTGCCTAAGCTCTAACCGATTAAGAAAAACGGAAAACACAAAAAGCTGGGACGACTACTAGAATTTAACGGTGAACCGTTTATTTAAACAGTTAACCAATAAAATCCAGAATTGAAGGTTATACTCTTCTAGCACCGTTTAACAAAACCGGATAAGGCTAAATTGTTTTGCAGGTTACTGGAAACAAACGGCAAACCGTTTATTACAAACGGTCAATCGATAATATCCAGAGAGGTCACTTCATGCAAATCCTTAACCGTTTAATGTAAACGGATAGCTGATGTTCATCTTGCAGGTCTCTGGAATTTAACGGCGAAAGGGTAATCCTAAACGGCAAACCGTTTATTTGAAATTTGGCCCAACGATAACTTTTGACCAGCCTAAATGGTTAATGGCGAACTGTTTTTGGGCCGACAGCTTGTAACGGCTAATTTTTCAACTCCAAATATAAATAAGCTCATTCAAATTCAAAGAAGATTGATCACAACACGACTATTGAGCTTATACTCGAGAATACAATCTTCATAGAGCTGTGAACACATTCTTCTAATCTCCTTTTGTATTAGTGGTTTTGCTCCATTTTAAGGGGAAACTCTGCCAAAATTTTCGCTCGCCAAAACCGGGTAACTTCTTTAACGGATTTGCGGTTTTCCTTTCTCTCTTTTCTTTTTGATAATGAAGGGGGAGATAATTATAGGGAGATTTAAAATGAATTCAAAAATATTTTCTTGAGCAAAAATCTTTTTATTGGACATTTCTTAATTTGGCCATACATTTAGGGGGAGCATATATTAAGGGGGAGCAAAATATTGAATGAAGTTTGTCATCATCAAAAATGGGGAGATTGCTAACATGAATATGTTAATAATATTGATTTTGATGATAACAAACTTTAAATGGTTTTTTATTAAAATGTTGGAGCTATTCCTTAATAAATGAAAGCTTTATAATCATTCCAATCATTCTCTTAAAAGATGGACTTTCAAATTAGAAAATGACTCTCTGCAAAATTTGGTTTAAAATGTGATTCTGGAAATAAACGGTAAATTGTTTTCTTTCAAACGGTTAACCGATTAAAACCAGATAGCAACATTTTGCCTAAGCTCTAACCGATTAAGAAAAACGGAAAACACAAAAAGCTGGGACGACTACTAGAATTTAACGGTGAACCGTTTATTTAAACAGTTAACCAATAAAATCCAGAATTGAAGGTTATACTCTTCTAGCACCGTTTAACAAAACCGGATAAGGCTAAATTGTTTTGCAGGTTACTGGAAACAAACGGCAAACCGTTTATTACAAACGGTCAATCGATAATATCCAGAGAGGTCACTTCATGCAAATCCTTAACCGTTTAATGTAAACGGATAGCTGATGTTCATCTTGCAGGTCTCTGGAATTTAACGGCGAAAGGGTAATCCTAAACGGCAAACCGTTTATTTGAAATTTGGCCCAACGATAACTTTTGACCAGCCTAAATGGTTAATGGCGAACTGTTTTTGGGCCGACAGCTTGTAACGGCTAATTTTTCAACTCCAAATATAAATAAGCTCATTCAAATTCAAAGAAGATTGATCACAACACGACTATTGAGCTTATACTCGAGAATACAATCTTCATAGAGCTGTGAACACATTCTTCCTTCATCTATTCACATATTGGGCATCATTGTGTAATCTTAAATATTGTGAGAGGCAAAATAAATTTGTAATCTTTTGTTTTGAGTGATTGTCAGTGTTGGGATACACTTGGGTTAAAGAGATTGGGATAATCTCTTGTTGTAAAGGTTATTGACACCTTGGAAGTCAAGTGTAAGCATTTGAAGCCTTAGAGGCTTGCTTAGTGGAATCCTCAAGCCCGGAAAGCTTGGAGGCGTGGACGTAGGCGAGGTTGGCCGAACCACGTAAAAAATCTCTTTGTTTGAATCTCTCTTCCCTTATCTTTTTATATTGTGATCACCTTATTTGTTATTGCTTTGAATTTGGTTTATATTTGCTTTGAATTTGGTTTATATTTGCTTTAAGTTTTTCTTTAGAAATTGAATAATTTTTAGAATTTCAATTCACCCCCCATCTTGGGTTGCATAACTAGAATTTCATCATATTGTCATATTTTAATGCAATGCAGAGCGCTAATACAGTTTAATGCGGCATGCCAAACATGGCCTATAGGTAATGTAATGTAATATAATATGTCAAACGCACCCTTACTATTTTAATACACTTGATGGTAATCCCTTCGATATAGCCCAACATGTTGCTAAGTGTGACTGAGTTTTGAATTTTGATGTTGACAATCAAGTTAATTTTTTTTTTACTATATTTAAAATTAAGCTAGTCTTTTTTATTAAATTTGAAACATAGGAGAGGATAGGAGGAAAAAAATTAGAAAAGAATCATAATCCAGGAACTAAAACCCATGATTAATTATATCCTATTTTCCTTTGGTTGATTTTATTTATTTTAAAATATTTTGATGAGGTTTCATCACTCTTTTGAATATTTATTTTAACGAGTTTAGTTTAGCTTTTGGTGAATTGATTTTCGTGCGGTTATTGAGACTTAGGTTCATTATTTTGAATTAGATGTACTAGATAGAAATTATTAGGTAAGGGATACCGCGCTTTAATAAAATGCGGAATAAACTATTATAATATTATAAACTGTAGAATGGATTTTTACTAAAACTCATTTATAACCCATATTTTACTGAAATACGAAACAACTCAGTTTTTTTTTTTTTAATAAACACAAGTCCTTAAATTTTGTTACTACTACGGCAATGCTATGGAGTAACCTTGAAGGTTAATGCGTAAGTTTAAGCCTAACGTTCAAAGTTCCTGTTACATCTATCAACTTTAAGAAGAAGAGAAAGTCTACAAGTGACGTATGAATCTTTCAAATTAACTGTAGTGTATGCAAGTAAAATTTTAACAGGTATATACACTAATATTGAAAATGATGAATCACGATGAGAGAAAAAAAAACTTCACAACGCATATCTTTAAAAATTTTCGTTTTTACCCTCTAGATGTATAATTTTTTTTTTTTGGACTACTTAATTGTTTAGTTTAAGCATTTACGTTGAACCAAAAACCCGTTAACTTACGTGCCTACGTATGTCTTACTAGTCTGCTTACCAATTTATTAACTATTAAAAAACTACAGATAAATGCCTAGGGCTTATCAGTCCTAACGAGTCGGGTTAAGATTTTATTTTTTAGGAAAATCCTAGCTAGCAACTAGTTCAAATTAACACCTCCATCCGTTGGGAGCTCATGATACTTCCTCCAATAGCGTATGTATGGCAGTATGGGTACCTTTAGAGTCATAGATTAAGGGAACGAAAGGTGTAACTCCAAGAAATTTCCTTAGATTCGGATCTCCGAACTAGTTACACGTGTTAAATAAAACAAATAATGACAACTAAAAATTTTTGAGAGTTACTAATGAAGTTTTGCATGCCCTTGATCCACAAACCATTGTGCCTAAAAATGCAAAAGGTAGGTATATATCTAGAAAATTTTCAGTTCAGAATTTTAAGATGCGAAAAAGTTTGGGGAAGTTTTAAAATCTTACGGTTTTAATATTTTAATTTCATAATGCTTTAAAACCGTGTAATTTTAAAGATTTTTCAGATTTTTTCACACTTTAAAATTCCAAACCAGTTATAACTAAATACTAGAGTAATTTTATAATGAGTGATCCTTAAGTTATTAAAGTAAAGGATAAATTGAAAGACAAAAAACACACACTCTTAACACACTGCATGACAAAATACACTATAATGAAGTGTGTGTTCCGCTTGTCTTTAATTAACACCGTTCATATCATTAATTCTTATAGTTAGCCTCAATAAGTGCCATCCACTAAGCAAACAAGTCATAATGGTCGAGACATGAACAATTGTCTTGTGGGCAAGTCATAGCTAGGGCAGCGTCAAGTGGTGCAGGGAGGGACTGAAGTCCTTGCTGACAGGAAAAAAAAATTAAAATTATTATTTTTTAAGTTTATGAAATCTTTTAAGTACAAACGTTATCTCATCTTAGTTGTTTCTTTATATTTTCTGACCTTACAAATCAGAATTTATAATTTTTGTATTATAATAGATTTTTTAATTTTTCTCTTATTGTTAATTTTCTTATCAAATTAATTAAGATAATTTATGATAATTTCTTTCTCTTATTTCTTTCAATTATTAAAGAATTTTTCATCACGACCAAGTCCATCGACAAATTACATCTGCAAGCTCATAATAGAACTAAAATTAAAAGTTTTTAAGATTCTAAATCATTACAAATTAATGGTTCAATCTACATCATAAGATAGATAATGAGACATTTAGAGAACTTTAACGTATGACTAAGTATCATTGTTAATAGACAGACTAGTAAATCGTTAGAAGTTAGAAGTAAGCCATTAAAAAATTTAAACAATATCACGTGAAGAATGAAATTTATAATTTTGGCACTTAAAAAGAATAATGCTATAAACTTAGCCTCTTTAATATTTAATTTTTGCCACAGCCACTGGCTATGGGTTTGGACCATGGCGTTCATAGCTCTAGGTCCAGGGCTTAACCTTTGTTTCTTGATTATGTAGCTCACTTGACTTTGATGAATGGTGCTTATGAGCGTTGTCATTGTGAAAAAAATTTTAGGCTCAACTTTAGCTAGCCATCTTCCTTTTATTATTTTTTTTATTATTTTATGCAACGGGGATGATAATTGACAGTAGTACTCAAGTTGAATTTGGTTTTTGGAGTTGGGCCATGTTTAATGGTAAAATAAAAAAAATATTATGTTATAAATTAAAAAATGAATAACGTGTGGTGAATATAACTTTTAGATTGTAATTTTGATAAGAGTAGCAAAGTTGTTATTGTAATTTTGATAAGAATAATTACGATCCTCATGGAAACAAATTAATTAATGTGAGTTAAGGGGAAAAGGAGAAAAACAATGAAAGATACTCTTCCAAAATTAAAAAAAAAAACAATGCAATAAACTTTCTTTTATAATGTTTCTACAATTTAATATTCTTCCAGACGATTAAAGGAAAAAAAAAAGCAGAAGAATAAACAATTAGTTAATAGAAGTCAAAACTTTAGTCTTCTTAATGAAGTAATGCATGTCCCCGAACCACCCACCATCGTCCCTGTGGTCATGTTTGATGAAAAATCAACCTTAACTTGCTCACATGAAGCCGTCATCAGCCCAGACTTGAAATCCTGTCCCTCAATCTCAACAACAGTTCTCACGGCCACAGTAAAGTTGACGGCGGCGCTCGACGTCAAATCATCAGCAAGGGCATCAGCAAGGGCAGGGTTGATATACGTAGAGGATACATCAATATTTGCATGTATAAGTCTCTTGCGTCGATCCCTATTATACTCAAACAAGGGAGATTTAAAAACCCTAGACGAGATCTTTAAGCCCTTGTATAAAACTGAAACCTCAACATCTCCATAGTAAGTGTTGGAATTGCTACAATGGATGTTACAATCCTCAAAGTCAATGGCAGAGAATACGATGTTCCAATTGGATGTAATTTGAGATGAACAAGATATGTTGAAGGGAGATACAATCAACGAATCGACTTCAAACTTTAAATTTGTACGAGAAGGCACGGTGGCAGAAAATATGAAACCAGTAATTGATAATGATATCAATAGACAAATTAAGAAAACGGGGTATATGAGAGAATCTCGGCGATTTTGACAGGGTGGAGATGTAACCTGCTGCTGGAGAGCCATTGATGGGCAATTGTGAAAGTGGTAGCTATTATAATATTGCGTGAGAGTGATGAACAAGATATATAAAGAGAAATAGAAAAGAAGGGTATTTATGATTATGTGCATGATTAATTAGATAGAATCCGTTCGTCAAGTTTAATTCAAATCATATTAGAATTAGAATTTAGTTTACTTTTATGGCCCTTCAATAATTAGTTAGTAGAGTATGTCAAATCTTGTATAGACATTGATAAAAAAAAAAGATAGATAAGTTTCAAAATACTAGTACATAAATTTATGTAGTGTTAGGAATATTTTCAAACAACTTTAGAAAAATTTTACTCCATTTTAAACCTTCAATATGGCATAGCATATGTTTTTACACCATACAATTAATTATTTTGTTTTAAGGATTAAGGTACTAAGTATATAAAGAGAGGACTGATGATGGAGAAGAATAGTTAATAGCTAATAAGTGGTCATAGAGTATAACAAGCATGTTTGTATTCGATTGGAATTAGAGCATGCGATAGGACGAGCCCGAGTCCTAATCAGAGTAAAGAATTTTCTTTTATTTTGTGATTTAAAAATAATCTTTTATTTATATTAAATATTTATTTTGAATTAAATTTTTTTGAAGATATTTTAAATGAAATAAATAATTTAAAAGAGAGATAAAATTCGAGAAAGTATTTTTTAATATTTTGAGATGCGCTTCACAGTGTTGCGCTTATGTGGAAGCTGTTTCGACACGTTAGTGAATGTGCTCTCCTTATAATGCATATTGATTAATTATCTAATGTTGTTGAAAATAATGAATGCTATTTGTTTGAAAATAAGCATGATTATTCTTATTGATCCATGTGATAATCATGGTGAATTAATTTGTAAATTATACTAGTATATCACATGCAATTATTTTATTGAGAACACAATAAGATATTTAAAATATATTGGGATTACTAAAGCCTAGCGTAGTATTATGAATGTATGCATGTTTACGAAAATTCTTTTAAAAAGATGATAATGGTCTAACAAAATTTGGTATTTAAGTGGGACCATCAAGTCCCGACCTCTTTTTTGAAAATTTTCTTGATGCATTATTCATGTGAACAGATGCATGAAAATTACTTTATTCCCATTATGTTTATAAATTCTTAGTGGGAGTTTTATTATTATTAAAATTCTGAAAATAAATAATAATTCAACCAAATATTTTACGCAATAGAATAAAATTATGTTAATATAATGTTTGGAAAGAATTATGATTGGAAGCCTCAACGACTTTTTGATTCCAATCCTTACATTAAATTTTCATTAATTTGGTTTATGGTTGCAACAAAATATATTAAATGTGTGTGAATTAAATGAAGATTATGCTAGCATTGATTGTCTCTTTGATTGAATATACTGGAATATGTTGTGTACAAATTAAATGGAAAGACTATTCAGGCTTTAAACAAATACCAATTTTGAGCTTGAGCACAAGAGGCATTTTATGGGATTTTACAAAATCCTCGTATACTTGCATCTTATTGCTGAGTAACATGCATTATGCCCTTATTAATGACTCTAAGAAATATTAGGTTGCTCATATACGAGAGCTCAAACATGCTAGACACATTGTAATTGACAATGTTAGGTCTAGGCAATAAAATGTCCAACATTAGTAGTTAGGATAGTATAGAATTTTATATTATGCGTAGCCCTAGGGATTTGAAGATTAAAGCAAGAGGCAGCTAAAACTTCTAATCAAATATGTGTTTCTTGGATGTGGAAGATGAGTACCTAGAGGCAGCTAATATTTCCAATTAACTGTATATTACTAAGTCTAACTATAGAAGATGAGCGCCTAGGGGTAATGCTTCCAGCAAAATTCATATAATTGATTCCAATTTAAGAAGATAAACGCTTAGAAGCAGCTAATGCTTCTAAAATTAACCTAACAAGGAGTTTGGCTTGAAGAGATGGGTTAGTCTGTTCTAGTGGGAGTTAAGGACTTGATCGTAATCTAATGACCAAATGCTAAGAAATGCCACAATGCATGGATGGCTACTAAAGAGTAATAATAGACATGTTCAAATTTATATTATGCACTATTATTGTGAATTTGTGATAAAATATGAAACTTAAGGTATTCTTATACATTATAGTACCAAAATCAATATGTATTCACTTCAATATGATTTAGGTTATGACAAAATACTACAATATTTATGTTATTTGAGATATATATTATTTATTTGGCATTTCAAATTTAATAAGGATACAAATGTAAAATTATATATTTTCATTTTTTTAAAAGTTGAAAAAATAATTTAATACTTATTCCAGAGATTCAGACGGAAAAAACAAATATGTTCAAATTCATACTAAAGAGTAATAATAGAGTCACAACTACCTTGTGCCATGAGGTGATTAGTTGTATAAAATCATCATAGGCCCATATAATTAAAAAAACGATTAATATCACTTTTCACCAAATCTCTTCATGTCATAATTAATTCAAAAAAAGGGTTTATTCGGAATTATCTTAATTAATGTAAGAGAAAGGAACACTTATACAACCAAAGTTTGGGAAAATAGTTACAAAGATTCTCAAGTTTTCAAAAAGGGAGACCAAGACCCCATTTTGACCATAATACCATTTGAATATAGTAATTAGAGAATTAACTTTAAATTTTTTTAATTAATACAAATTTAATATAAATAATATAGTCTACATAGTAGACTAATAACAATAAATTATTTGTAACATTTAAAATAATATCGAAATTTTAAATTACTATATTTATTTTAATAACATATTTATATTTATTATAAATATTTTAAGTAAATTTTTGGGTTAAATATAGTTTACAATTAATAAAATATCTCCCTATTACTAATATTAAAATTATTTTGGATATCATTTTGTACATAATGTCTAAAGTAATTTTAATTTATTTATTTTAATAATATGTTTCTATATATTATTAAAATTACTTTAACATAATAAGATAGCTCTAATAGATTGTAAAATATAAAAATATTTTAAAATGTATATATTATTACATTTATGTTATTGCCATATATTTATTATAGAATTTTTTTTAGGGTTTATAAAGTTAAAGGGTGTTATGATCTAAAGGTGTTTTGATGTCCCTTATAAAAATTAGGGGGTCTTTGTAACTATTTTTCCAAATCTTAGGGGTACAAATGTCATTTATTCTTTGTGTAATGTGTTTATGTGTTGAATTAAAAAAAAAGAAGAGTAATTAACTAAATCATCAATCATATATAAACCTTGGAAAAGATAATAGGTCTGTAGAAGAGAGCTGAGATCCCAAAATATACCGGAAAACTGATGCCAACCAAATGACTCATTCGCTGATTAATTAAAATCTAAAAAAACCCAACACGGACTAGAAAAATGTTCGACGTGAAATCGAAATGTATACTTTTGTAGCAACCATCTATATATATTTAGGGAGTTATTACTATAATTATCTTTAGTATCTATAGGTTCGTTCGGGTATATATTACATGGACTGAAGAAAATAGAAAGAAGAATAAAATAGTGACAAATTATATAATTTAGCTTCTCAAAAACAAATTCACTAAAGAGAGTTACGATAAAACAATGCAAGAAACTCTCCAAGTAAAGGAGAATAACAATTCTATTTTCTTAAAAAAAAAAAAGATAAAGGGGTAGTCGAAACTTAAATCAATTTTTCAACCTGTGTTTTCTCTGAAGTCGAACTTTAGAGCCCAGCCAAATATTAATAAATCCAAAAACTAAGTAGCCATTAAGGAAGTCTTGCAAGTCCTTGAACCACCGTGCATTGTCCCTTCCATCGTGTCATCGGATGAAAATCCAACGCTAACTTGCTCACACGAAGCCGTCAGCTGCCAAGACGCGGAATCATCACGATCATGGTGATGTTCACTACGCTCGATCTGAACAATTGTTTTCACAGTCACCGCAAAGTTGACGGTGCGACGCGGCGACGACACCAAATCAGCGACAACGGCACCGGCAATCGAACGGTCGATATGCTCTGAGGAAACCCCAGTGTTTGCATGTGTAACTCTCCTGTGTTGTTCCGCAAAATACTGAGAGAGCGGAGAATCAATCGCCTTATATGTGATGATTGAATCGTTGTAGAAAATGGAAACCTCAATAGGTGAATCATAGTAAGTGCCATGGTGCTTACAACCAAAGTGACAAGACTCAAAGTCTGTGGCACTGAATATGATGTTCCAATTGGCGGTTATATTGGAAGAATTATTAGAGATGTTTAATGGATTTACACTCAATGAATCCAATTCAAACTTTAACTTTCTATGATGAGAAGGTAGGGTTAAAAGCAACACGATGCCAACCAAGAATATTATAAAAAAAAAAAAAGAAATCCGCAGCGCAAAGATTGGTGTGGCTTTGGATGAATGGTGCTATTTTGCTGGCTAATATTGGTGGGATTCTGACGGCTAATGTTGGTGGGATTTTGAAAAGATTTCAGTATAATGGGATAGCCTATATACTCCTGTTGGTGCTGCTGCTGCTGCCGCTGCTGTTCCTCCTCCTGCTTGTGGTGATGGTGGTGGTGGTGGTGCTACTGCTGTTCTTTCTGCTTGTGGTGATGTTGTTCCTCCTGCTGGTGGTGGTGATGGTGGCGGTGGTGATGCTGCTCCTGCTGCTGCTGCTGGTGATGGTGGTGGTGGTGATGCTGGTGCTGATCCTGGTGATGGTGCTCCATGTTAGATTTATTTCTCACATTATGTGGACTGGCATAAATCATTCTAATTGTTTTCTATATTTTATCGAATTAATACGTGACTAATGTCAAATCTTATTGAGCAATTTTGACAGACTCATTTATTAAGTGATCAAATATTGTGTTAATGAGTCTGATTTTGACATACCCTATACAGTAGTATATTATAGACAAGTATAATCCTTAATTGTGTTATTTTAGCTCATAATGTGATGGGCAATTTTGTACTAACACATGAGGGGTCCCTGCGCTCAACCACTGTGTTTAAGTAACTTCAGCCCATTGGAAGTTAACTGTTCGAAAAATCAGTGGCATGAGTGCAGTGCACCTCTCTCTTTCTCTCCCTCTCGTCTCCCGTGTGTGTATGTACAGTAAATTTTGAAGCAAGCCGATCCTTGAGCTGAAGTAAGGGGAATTCAGAAGCTAGCTCAAGCAAGTAGCAACTCTCTTGAGACTCCATAACAAGCTTTCAAGATCGGATTCATGGGAGATCGCGGTAAATTTCGAAATTTACTAAATTATGTGTTTAATTTGGAAATGCACGATTAAGGGCATAAAATTTGTTTTTGTTTCATCAATTGGTATCAGAGCCCATGGTTATGCATTTCCTTGTAAACCATAGTTGATTTGTTGGTGAAATCTCACTCATGGAATTTTTTCTTTAATTTCGGATTTTTCGAAGTTTTTGGATTTGGGTATATTTAATCAAATCGTTGTTAAATAATATATGAGTGATGATTTTGGAGTAAAAATATAATTTTTCCGTGATTTTTGGTGGCCAAGATGTGTATAAGAGACAGACCTAAATGATCGTTTACAAAGTTGACCGTCGGTCAAGGACCATTTTGAAAATTTTGCAAATATATTGGGCCATAGTGACATTTCGTTTGGATCCCTAAACTTTACGAAATGTCACTATGGCCCAATATATTTGCAAAATTTTCAAAATGGTCCTTGACCGACGGTCAACTTTGTAAACGATCATTTAGGTCCCTTAAATTTTGGTAAATTATATTATGGCCCAACAGTTTATTTTATTTTATTTACAGTTTGGGCCAATATTTTTAATATTTAAAACAGTAAGCATAATTCTTAAAATTCTGCAGTTTAGTCCAAAATCCTTTACATTTTGGCGATTTTTCAGAATTTTAAATTTAAGAATAATCCATCATTGTTGAATTTTATGGGCATAATATTCATATATTTTATTGAGGCATGTAGATATTTTATTTGATTGAATATCTTGGTGGAAACTTTAATTACGTTTTGACAAAGTTTATTTAGCCTCAATTTTGTTAATGTATGAAATATATATGTGATGCAAAACTACAATTTAGAGCGATTGTGTATCTGCTTAATGTAGGGCCAATCATGATAAATTATTTGGTGTTTTGCAATTAGATGCCCATTTGTCATTATTAATTATGAATTATGGATTATGTGATGGATTGTTATTGTTCTGACCAAGATCCATACGGGTGATGATACTGCCCTGTCGGCAAATCACTACTTGGTAGGATGCTTGAGAAGATAAAGAGGTTTGTTGAGTATTTTCTACTGAGTGGCTTAATTACCCTGTCGGTAATAGGTCAATGTTGGTGTTATATTCAACTTGTCTGCTTTATCTTTAGGTTAGTGCACTCCTATACTGTTAAAGGATGCCTAACATATTGTGTTGTTTTTGGAGAAACTTACAATGAGGAGTAATTAAGTAATTCTTTTGTTATTGCTTCCTCAGCTCTTGATATTCTCTCATTTCTCCAAGTAGCCTCCCTCAAGAATTTAACTGGGACAAATTTTGAGGACTGGCGTGAGTCCATTTTGTTTTATCTGTCTACATTGAATAGAGACTTGGCATTAAGAGTTGATGAACCAGCCAAGCCCACAGATAAGAGCACTGCTGCTGAAAAAGCAGAGTGGGCAGCTTGGGATGAATCCAATAGACACTGTCTGGATACAATGAAATACACCATTGATAGAACAACTCGAGATAGCATCCCTGCATGTGACAAGGCCAAAGATTACTTGGCAGCTGTGGGAAGAACCTTTAAGAAGGTAGATAAGGCAGAAAAGGGTAACTATCTGAGGTTGCTTGCTAATACCCAGTATGATGGTGTTTCTGGGGTGAGAGAGCACATCCTTAAGATGACCAGTTACCATAAGAAGTTAAAGGACATGGATGTCACTCTGCCTGATGACTACCTGGTCTTCCAAATCCTTGAATCTCTTCCACCACAATTTGAAAATATGAGAAGCCAATACAATACTCAGAGAGACACTTGGAATATCACTGAGTTGACTACTTATGTGGTTTAAGAAGAGGAATCACTGAAGAAATAGAAGGGGAAATCTCACACTGTCATGGTTGCAACTACTCAAGAGACTGGGAGTGTGAAGAAAGGCTCTTCAAAGGGTAGCAATAAGTTTTTCAAGAAGAAAAAGTTTGGCAAGAAAACTTCACGTGGTAATTCTTCTACCACTTCTGGTTCAACCTCTGAGAGCTTTAAGGGAAAGTGCCACTTTTGTAAGAAACCTGGGCACAAGAGAGCTGAATGCAGAGGATTCAAAGCATGGTTGGAAAAGAAAGGTATTCCTGTAGCCTTTGTAGGCTTTGAATCTAATCTTATTGATGTTCCTTATGATACTTGGTGGTTGGATACTGGTGCAACCATTAATATAACGAATTCCTTACAGGAATTCAGAAGCAGGAGGGAGCCCAATGAAGAGGAGTTGATAGTTCACATGGGCAATGGAGTGACAGCCAAAGTTGAAAGCATAGGAGTTGTCAGACTACATCTAGCCACAGGCTATTTTTTGGATCTATTAGATACGGCTTATATTCCTTCTATTAGGAGAAACTTAATATCTGTATCTATTTTGGATAGATGTGGCTATACTTTTCATTTTGGTGATAGAAAAGTTTACTTATTCCGCAATTCAGAGTTAGTTGGTTCTGGCACTCTATATGATGGCTTGTATATGATTGATTTATTTTCTCGTGCTGTTGAATCATCATCTAATGCTCATGTTATGCATGTTGTTAGCTCTAATCGTGCCAGGGTTGATGAAAATTCCTCTATGTTGTGGCATAAACGGTTAGGTCACATTTCTAAACAGAGGATGGAGAGGCTCATTAAAGATGACATTCTACATAATTTAGATTTCTCTGATTTTGGCACTTGTGTTGATTGTATCAAAGGCAAACTTACTGCCAAAACCAGAAAAGAGAGAACTCAGAGGGGTCAACAGGTGCTGGAGTTGGTACATACAGACATCTGTGGGCCATTTACTCCTATTGCTATTGGAGGTTATAAGTACTTCATCACGTTCATCGATGACTTTTCTCGTTATGGTCATGTTGAACTTCTTGCTGAAAAGTCTGAATCTTTATCTGTGTTTCAAGCCTTTAAGGCTAATGTTGAGCTCCAAAAGGGCAAGAAAATTAAAGCAGTAAGATCAGACAGAGGTGGTGAGTACTATGGGCGATATGATGAAACTGGGCGTAATCCTGGACCTTTTGCTAAATTTCTTCAGGAATGTGGAATAGAAGCCCAGTATACAATGCCCGGGACTCCTGAACAGAATGGAATTGCAGAAAGGAGAAATCGCACTCTTCTTGACATGGTGCGGTGTATGCTGAGTAACTCCACCTTACCAGATTTTCTGTGGGGTGAAGCCTTAAGAACTGCAGCTTACATTTTGAATCAGGTACCTAGTAAGTCGGTGCCCAAAACTCCTTATGAGTTGTGGTCAGGGAAAAGACCGAGTCTTCGTCATTTCCATGTATGGGGATGCAGAGCAGAAGTGAGGCCCTATAATCCACAATCAAGGAAACTTGATCCCAAAACAATTAGTGGTCATTTTATTGGCTATTGTATCGGCTCAAGGGGTTCTAGATTTTATTGTCCTTCCCACACTACTAGAATCATTGAGTCTGATCGTGCCATTTATTTTGAGGATGATCACAATGGTGGGAGTTCTGAGCCTCGCAGTCTGACATTGAGAGAAGAACATGTGGTTTTGCCTATTCCATCTTTTCCTACTTCTGCGATGGGATTACCACATATTGATGATTCTTCTGTTGATCCTGAACTTCATCATGATATGGAGCCTGTAGAGGATGCTGGTACTGATGTGCCATTGAGGAGATCAGAGAGGATCAGGAGACCTGCAATTTCTGATGATTATATTGTTTATTTGCAGGAGCATGAGTTTGATATTGACTCATCATCTGATCCTATTACATTTCAAGAGGCCATCAGTTGTTCAGAATCATCATCTTGGATACATGCGATGCATGATGAGATGGCATCTATGTATCATAATGGGGTTTGGGATTTAGTTGAGTTGCCAGATGGATGCAGACCAATTGGTTGCAAATGGGTTTTCAAAACCAAGAGAGATGCCAGAGGTCAGGTAGAGAGGTACAAGGCCAGGCTTGTGGCTAAAGGTTTCAGTCAAAGAGAAGGCATTGATTACACTGAAACGTACTCTCCTGTTTCTACCAAAGACTCTTTTCGTATTATCATGGCATTGGTAGCTCATTTCAATTTAGAATTGCATCAGATGGATGTGAAGACAGCTTTTCTCAATGGGAGCTTGTCTGAAGATGTGTACATGGTGCAACCTGATGGTTTTGTTGAGACTGGTAGAGAAAACATGGGGTGTAAGCTTAAAAGGTCCATTTATGGACTTAAACAAGCATCCAGACAGTGGTATTTGAAATTTCACGATATTGTCACCTCTTATGGGTTCCAGGAGAATGTCGTTGATCAGTGTATATACTTGAGAGTTAGTGGGAGCAAGTATGTCATTTTGGTGCTTTATGTGGATGATATCTTGCTCGCTGCTAATGACACTAATTTGTTACTTGAGACAAAGCAAATGTTGTCATGCAGCTTTGATATGAAGGATCTTGGTGAAGCCCATTATGTATTAGGGATAGAGATTCTTCGTGATAGATCCAGAAGAATTCTCGGTTTGTCTCAAAAGACTTACATTGATCGCATTTTGCAAAGGTTCAATTTGCAGTCTTGTGCTCCTGGGAAAGCTCCAATTTCGAAAGGGGACAAAATCTCCAAGTCTCAGTGTCCCGATAATGATGTAGACAAAGATAGAATGCAAACAGTCCCGTATGCATCAGTTGTGGGTAGCTTGATGTATGCTCAAGTCTGTACTCGCCCTGACATTGCTTTTCCAGTGGGAGTACTTGGTAGATACCTGAGCAATCCTGGATATGAACACTGGAAGGCTGCAAAGAAAGTACTCAGATATTTGCAAGCCACTAAAGACTTTGTATTGACATATCAGCAATCTGACTATTTGAATATAGTTGGATATTCTGATGCTGATTTCGCAGGGTGCTTGGAAGACAAGAAATCCACATCTGGTTACATCTTTATGATGGCGGGAGGAGCTATATCATGGAAAAGTGCCAAGCAGACACTCATAGCTTCTTCAACAATGGAAGCAGAATATGTAGCATGTTTTGAGGCTACACGTCAAGCTTTATGGATGCAGAATTTTATCACAGGGCTAGGTTGTATATTGGCCGTACCGAGGCCATTAAAAATATACTGTGATAATTCTGCGGCTGTTTCTTTTTCTCACAATACAGGGAGTTCCTCACGTTCCAAGCACATTGATATTAAATACTTATTTGTGAGAGAGAAAATTGCTCTATCTTGTGTATCAGTAGAGTATATCCCTACAGAACTCATGTTAGCCGATCCACTTACTAAAGCTTTAGCTCCAAAAGTATTTAGGGAGCATGTGACGCATATGGGATTATTAGAATCCACTTATATATGCTGAGTCAGTGGGAGTTCTAGTTTGTATTATGAGTTGCAACTTAAATGAGCTTATGTATTACTCATTTTGTTATCATGCATGCATGTTGTTATGTGATATTGATATGCCATATATTGTGTACACATTTGGTTGCGTATGGCATTATGTATAGAATGAGGATATTATGGTCCGAGACATTTTTGCTCAGTCTCAATATGGACGTTAAAGACTGAAGCATTATGACTTAGCTTCAGTGTGCTTTCTTGAGACATTTTGATTTAGTCTCATTATAATTATAAGAAAGCACGACTTCCTTGAGACATTTTGATTTAGTCTCATTATGATTAACAGGGAAGCCCGCTTCTCGAGACATTTTGCTAGAGTCTCATTATGGTTATAAAGAAGCGATGGTCTAGGAGACATATTGTTTTCGTCTCATTTTGCTAGACACGTGGACTTTGTGGAAATGAGCATGTTGATCATATTGTCATGTTATTTCCATAATTATACTTGTATACTACTGCCTAGTCACGTGTTTATAAGTGTCTTGTTATGTGGAGCATCCTGTCGGTGCACATATGAGTTGATACTTATGGCACATTTTGGACTTATTTATGTTTTGGGTGATTGCTCGCATTTGACCTTTTGTTATAGTCACGTATTGATTAATTCAGTTGTTTTCAAAATATTATTTTATTTTAAATTCATCATTAGAGTGATTTCTGCCGTCCAAGTGGGAGATTGTTAGATTTATTTCTCACATTATGTGGACTGGCATAAATCATTCTAATTGTTTTCTATATTTTATCGAATTAATACGTGACTAATGTCAAATCTTATTGAGCAATTTTGACAGACTCATTTATTAAGTGATCAAATATTGTGTTAATGAGTCTGATTTTGACATACCCTATACAGTAGTATATTATAGACAAGTATAATCCTTAATTGTGTTATTTTAGCTCATAATGTGATGGGCAATTTTGTACTAACACATGAGGGGTCCCTGCGCTCAACCACTGTATTTAAGTAACTTCAGCCCATTGGAAGTTAACTGTTCGAAAAATCAGTGGCATGAGTGCAGTGCACCTCTCTCTTTCTCTCCCTCTCCCTCTCGTCTCCCGTGTGTGTATGTACAGTAAATTTTGAAGCAAGCCGATCCTTGAGCTGAAGTAAGGGGAATTCATAAGCTAGCTCAAGCAAGTAGCAACTCTCTTGAGACTCCATAACAAGCTTTCAAGATCGGATTCATGGGAGATCGCGGTAAATTTCGAAATTTACTAAATTATGTCTTTAATTTGGAAATGCACGATTAAGGGCATAAAATTTGTTTTTGTTTCATCACTCCATTGATGGTGCTGATGGTTACTGTCGAGGTATCGAGTGAGAGTGAATGAAGAGAGAAAACAAACAGAATAGAAGTCGCAAGTAAATGGAAGGATACTTTACATTAAATTAGAGTTGATAATTAGAAGTTCGAGTCCCCATCAAACACAACTCCTGTCACACGACACTACTAAAAATAGATAACTAAGATTCTCTATTTCTATTATTAGTTTAGGTGGCGTTTATTTTTTAATTTAATGATTTAAAGTGATTTAACTTAATTAATTAAGTTAATTAGAGGTGTTTGTTTTTATAACTTAATGAGACTTTTTAGATAATTTGAACTTAATGAAATAAGCTAATTTTTTTGGTTTTTTACTTAATGGAGAAATCTGAATCAAGTCAATTACTTGCTAATGTCAAAAATATCATTGTTTTATAATTTATTTTTCATGTCTATCCCAAAACTCACCCATAGATATTTACCCCACATAAAAATATACATGTTTTTTCTTTCTTATATTATATACGATAAATTTTGAAATTTATGGTATTTTATATATTAAATTCTAAAATAATTATGTATTCACTTGAATATAGTTTTACTTATAAATGTTAAAATATTGTGGTATTTAATATATTATTTATTTGACATTCAAATTTAATAAGGATACAAATGTAAAAGTACATATATTCAGCTTTTTAAGTTGAAAAAAACAAACAACTTAAAAATTATTTTCCGAGATTCAGACGAAAAAACAAACATATTATTCAGATTCAGACATTCAGACCTATTCAGAATTCAGACTAATTCAGGTCTATTCAGATTTCAGACAAAAAACAAATGCCACCTTAGTCTATATTACGCTTATTTGAATTAATATCAACTTGAATATCCGCCTTTTTTTTATCTGAATAAAATTCGGGGATTCCAATATTCTTCTTATTTTGGTGTTCTCCTTATTTGTTTGAGTTTCACAAAATAATTGGCACGTGTGGCTGAGATTTTAGTTTATCTTTTTATCTAATTTTAAACTCTGCTTTATCTAACTACAATTTTTGTCCATCTCTAAAACTCAGATTCTTATTAATTAAGATAGTTTTATTGATTACTTATTAAATAGAGCTGCAACTCTTTCCATACTGGGAATCTCATCCTATACATAAAAACCTATATATGATGATGATTTCCGTACGTGCTGGCATCACGGGAGATTCAATTAAAATATAAATTCTTCCTTTAAATCTATTTTAAAACATTTACTTGATTTCAAAAAATATCAATTGCATCTCAATTTTGCCTCTTGCAGCTTTCAAATCTCGTATCTTAATTTGCAGATTTGATTTCTTCTTATTTAATTTTCGATTAAATGTTGCCCCATGGGCATGACTAAGGGTCGACCACCAGAAATTTAGACACTAGAGATGATAGGGATCCCGAGTTTGAATCTAGGTAGGAGAGCTTAAAATTAAAAATAATAATAATTTAGACTTTACTCACTACCATATTCATTTTTCTCACCATTAGATTTTATAAAAGACATGCTTATTAATAACAAAGAAAAGAAAAGAAACCCCAAATAATTTGGGACTTAGAACTTTGGACAGCAGGGGTAATGGGCATCACCAGCCACAAGTTTGTTATTACCAAACCTATATTCTCAAAAAATTTAAATTATTTACCCACAACCTGCAGCGAGTTTTTTTTTCCAAACTCCCCCATGTGTTTTAACATTTACTAAATCCACCTGCAATTCAGAGATTTTTTTGCAAGTTTTCTCATTTGGAATCACAAATGTATAAAAAAAAAACTTCTAATAATGCATAAAAACTTAAATGATATAATTAGAATTATAAATTTATAATAGTAGCCCAAAAAATCTGCATATAATATTTAATTTTAGAATTTATTAATACAAATAAGAAATTAAAATTTCAACATTAAAACAAGTACAAAAAATATATTAATCTAACACAAAATATTTCTGTTGTAGGCAAATCATCATCACTAATATTAATGTCTTGCTTCATCTTTGAATCAATATGCAATCATTTTCAACAATATTAAAAAAAATTATACAACTATCTTTACTAATAAATTAAACAAATAAAATTCCAACTTTAGTAAACAATCATTAGGTTCAAGTTGTGAAAGCGAAACAAACAAAATAAATCAAATTAAAATAAATTATTAGTAATATTAAACTTGAAAATTATAAAATTTCTACTTATTAAAAGTTGTGTCTCTGTGTATCAGATGGATTCTTAATATCAAATCCACTTACAATTTGTTGCGGGCTTAAGTTTGAAATATCAAACCTACCTGCAATAGGTAAAATTACTCACAGGGAAAAATTTTCAGGTTCGCAGGTAATTTTGCCATTTCTATGATAGGGATGTAAATTGATTGGTTTTGATATATTATTAAGTAGTTTGAGTTTTAGTATGTTGGGAGTTTGGTTATATTGAGCCTAGAAGTTTGCTTAACAAATGAACCTGCAATTGGTCCGCAAGCAGTTGTTTAGAGGTCTTCGAGATTGAGCCAAGTACATGCATTTTACACAGAATGAAGCAATTAGATTTTGAGTAGGCAAGCGTTTGAAGAAGTTAAATTTAAGCAGGTGTTTCATGTCAAATCATCTAATTAACCTAATACTAATCAGAGCAATTTTACAATAAGAGAATTTCTTATTTTAATAAAATAAGAGATAAATTAAAAATAAAAATATATATAATCTAACATACATATATATATATATATATAGACATACTTTGAAATTTTATTGAAATAAGGAATCTCTTTCTTATAAAATTATTTCTACTAACCAAATACTAACATTAGGCACGAGTTTAAACATTAATTTTTTAGAGCTTTTAGCATCTCATTTCGTCGTTCACGGCTAGAAAGCAACAAAATTTTGGGCCGGATACAGAGCTGCCAGCCCAGTCTTTCAATTTGCAATAATTTCTGATTAGATCTTTATAGGATACGATACTGATCAAACAAAAATTTTACTCCCGCAACAGGACCCCACGGCACATGATATTCAACTTGAGGTTTACTCATAAGAATGAAACTCTCTCTTTAGTGTTTCCCTAAATCCTAAGTCCTATTTATGCTTCTTTCAGTATTTTGAGTGCTCTTCCAATTAAAAATCTAAAAACAAATAAATAATTAAAATATATATAAACCACCACTCTCCCCCTCGGTAATTTTATTTTTTTTAGTCATATTCAAAAAAGAAAATATTATTGTAAAAAGAGAACATTATAAAAGCAAGCAACGATAGAGATAATGATATGAATGTTTTGAGGCTGAACAAACACTGACGTCATAATAGAAAGACTAAATCAAATTTTAGCCATTGAGGAAACACAAATTCTTCGAGATAAGTCAAAATTAGCTAAACTATGAAATTTTGTTCTAATTTCAAAGCAAACCAGCTATTCATAAATTGGTGTTTTCGAAGGGACAAATCCACCAGGGACAAAGGCTGCTGAAGAGTCGTCACGTGCACGTGCACAGCGAGGTATGCATTGCCCACCGTTTGCTGTGGAAGTAATAGATTATTAAAGCACATGCGAATGGTTTCTGAATTTCCAAACGTAAATATAAAATGGCCAAACTGGTACGCTGCCAAAGTTGACACTCTTGGTGGCGCAATAACGCTGCTTCAAAAATGGACGATTATAAAATGTGCCAAACAATTCTTATAATATTAATTGGCTATGTTGAATAGAAACAGAGAGAATAATTATAAGGGAAATTATCAATTATATACCTTCATTTTACTCCGTTATTAAATTTATTATAACACTTTCAAGATATATTAGTGGTCCATTTTAAGTTGACAAAATGTATATGTTGTCCACCAAATCGTTAGTTGCCATTTAAATATGATGACGTCAGATGGGTAATCTGATCTGAATAATTATAAGGGAAAGTATCAATTATATACCCTCATTTTACTCCGTTATTAAATTTATTATAACACTTTCAAGATATATCAGTGGTCCACCTTACGTTGATAAAATGTATATGTTGTCCACCAAATCGTTAGTTGCCGTTTAAATATGATGACGTCAGATAGGTAATCTGATCTTTTCATATGATACAAGTGATAATTTAAGGGTATATAAGTGATAATAAAAGATTTTAAAAGTATACAAGCGATAATTTTTAAGGGTAAAATCGTCAATTCGCTATAGTTCTATTAACTTTTAAACAGCAGCTAACGTTTTAGTGGTCGGCATATAACTTTTGTCAATTTAAGATGGACAATTAATACACCCTTAAAGTATTGTAGTATTTTTTATAAAAACGTAAATTTACAGTATACGAATGATAATTTCCCTAATAGTAATTATAATAATATGAAAGAGTTGATTTGAACAATTTTTCTATATAATTGATTGAACGACCACTTAGGTAATCAATTTCGATCAATCATGAACCTGTTGACTAGCTGCAGTTGTATATTGCACCACATGCAAGTATATGCAGTTGTGTATTGCACCACATGCGAGTATATGCAGTTGTATGTAGTACCTGTTGCCGCTTCATATATTGAAAATGTAGTTTATTGGAGGATTTCACATGCATGCGTCAAATAATTTATTGTCTTAGCTATGCACTTGTAAGCTTGTCCGTTGCTGTGCACATTCAACAGTCTTACTCGGCGGGCTTGATTTAAGTTTTATTTACTGTTCTTGTTCATACTGGCTGGTTACATCTCATGTAATAATTATTTTTAAAAAAATAAAATTGCTAAAATATGTAATGATACATAAAATTGAATTGGTTTGAGATACAATATAGAGGAGGGATACAACAGTTCAACAGTTGATTAGCTAGGGATACAATTCCATGTCTATGTAATAATGCCTCCATGGAGATGCAAATTATATATCTCTAACTATTTATTTGTAGCCTGACTCTGTTAAATAGTGATTAGTGATACATCTTTTCGAATACAAAATTATGTATCTACTAAGAAAATAGATTACTTGAAAATTGGATACTCATTAGATTTCACATCATGCATGCGTCAAATCATGTATTGTCAATATAGTTGGCCCGTATGAAAATAATCCCATCAATAATTAGTATATTGAATTTTATATTTTATTTAATCAATAGTATTTTAACACGTCAGTTTATTAAAAACTTAAAAAAAAAGATTGCATAGTCATGCATTAAATTTATCAAATAAATATACTCTATTTTCAAAAATTGCAGCACCCTTAATATCATCACAAGTTAATAGAGATTGTCAGTACCTTCCGATCCCCTTATGATTCCGCATTTTATCATTGTCCCTTATTCTTTTTCATAGTAGCCCCTTGACTGCTAAAAACGTTGTAAATGCATTTTTGATTGCATTGTTTTTAAAATTTAAAACTAAAAGATGACAGTGGAACAACAACAACAATAATAATAATAATTTTCCTGTGAGACTTGACGTCATGATATTGAATACAGACAAAATACATAATATATGCTATTGTTAATTAATTATCAGGCAAATGTCAATTAAGCAATACTCAAATTTAAAAAATAAAAAAAAACCCGAAGAAGAAATAACACTTAGGTGGTATTTATTTATTTTTTAATATAAAATCTAAATAAACCTTGATCAGTTTGAATTCTAAATAAAGCTGAATATTTGAATTTGAATAACATGTTCGTCTTTTCGTCTGAATCGCTAAAAATATGTACTATATTTTTTTTAACTTAAAAATTTGAAAAATCAATATTTTTACATTTGTGTCCTTACAAATTATGAATGTAAAACAACTAATAACATCTCAAAGAATATAAATAAAATAATATAGTTTCATAACATAATCATGCTCAGTTGAATACAACCCTTTAATATTCTAAATTAGTATATGTTAATCAATTTTATTGTTGTTTATGGTATTTTATATGAAAAATATTCATTAAAAATTATGAAGATAAATAATGCTAATTTAAAGAAAATAAGAAATTTAAAATAATAATAGTCTACCACCATATTATCATTAGTTATAGAGATGGGTAATAATGCTAATTGTTAAACTTATTGGATGAAAATTAATTAATTAGATAGAGACATTTTGTATACTATTTTTTGATGATGTCATTCAGACGTTTTAAATTAAGTAAAAAGCTAAAAAAATTAACTTAATAACTTAATTACTGAAAATTTTCATTTAGTCGAAAAAATAAGCTGACTTAATGACTTAATTGATTGCAATTAAGTCAATTAAGTCATTAACTCAAAAAACAAACAGCCCCTTACACTCCTCGTCTAATCCCAATAATATTCAAATATAGTGATTTGTGTATTTATATGGAGAATTTGGGGATTTTTTTTCTAGACTAGGGAGAGAACCTGATAAATTGACAGAAGCGGAAGATTTTGAAGAAAAAATATGATGCGCAACCAGGGATAGCAGTTGAAGCAGTTCAAGGATGGTATAAATGCTCTAATAATGGGTAGGGTTTTAGATAATATGAAAATTACTGGGGTTGAATGATAAAACATGGAATTAATAAGGGGGAAGGTGAAATCTCCATAAAACAACCCCCACAATTTTATCAAACAAGCACACTAATAATCCCCATTCCCCAGCACTAATTAACTATAGTTTAAATGATAAGAGTGTGGGTAAACTTTAAATTCATTTTTGGTTCCTTACTTTTCTACGTAACTATTCGAATTCAAGTGACCTATCATATTAATATTGAAGTAATTAATTATATATGGAATATATTCCCTTTATTTTAAACTTCAGTAAGAGGATCGATTGTATAACGCTGAATGCTGACCAGTGACCAAGACTAGTCGCCACATGACTAACAATAAAACATTAATTGATTTCTTAGTAGATAGATACAGACTAAATATATATATCAACTTGCATGTACGTGCTTCTACGTAAAACCGTAGGAACTTAATGAGTTTCCATGAATCTGCCTCGTTTTTATAATAGGACAATTGACCATAGAACGTGATAAACAACGTTCGAAATTGCAGTACAAAATTCAATATTATAATATATATTCCAGTCATTAGAAAACTGCTGAACTTAACAGCCATCTGATCTCTATATAATGTCGTATGGACAGTCTCCTCTTCATTCAATCAAGAGTTTCTTTTGCCACTGAATAGCCATTCATCGTTTTAATTAGAAAAATACTACAGCGAGCTCATACGTTTGAATCTGAATTACCTCCATGGATTACCTTTTTCATCTTGACAATAATCCCACTTTTGAATCCGTTGTTTGGGTGACAGTCATTGCCCTGATCCTTGTTGCACTAACAAGTTTTCAGCTCAAGGTATGTGTTTACAGCTTCCTTTTTTCCTTCTTCCATTTATTAGGAGCTATATCTCATTATACATGCATGTGGATCAAATTCGGGTGGCCAGTAAAAAACGTTACTTGAAAACCTCTTGATTATATAGGCCCCCGATGCAGCATGCATGCGGTAAATTAATCGCCTCCCGTTCTAATTTTTAATTTTAATTTTTTCTTCAAAACTAAATCCAGGTTAGAGGCCAGAAAAGAACGAAGCAGCTACCTCTCCCTCCAGGCCCGACTCCATGGCCAATAGTGGGTAACCTCCCGGAAATGTGGAGCAACAAGCCAACCTTCAAATGGATACATGATTTCATGAAAGAGCTCAACACGAATATTTCTTGCATCCGTCTAGGAAACGTGCATGTTATTCCAGTGACTTCACCAGAAATTGCCCTAGAAGTTTTAAAAGATAATGACTCAATTTTTGCATCAAGGCCACTTACGATGGGGACAGAGTATTCAAGCCGTGGATTCTTGTCAATAGCAGTTGTGCCATGGGGAGAACAATGGAAGAAAATGAAAAAGGTGGTGGCTTCTCACGTGTTAAATTCATCACGACTCCGCTCATTACTTGTCAGGAGAACTGAAGAAGCTGACAATCTTGTTAGGTTCATTTATAATCAATGCAAAGATAGTCCAATTGGCTCGGACGTTGACGTAAGGCTTGCAACCCGTCAGTATTGCGGAAACGTTATGAGGAAGATGATGTTTAACAGGAGATATTTTGGTGAAGGAAGGGAGGATGGAGGGCCAGGATTTGAAGAAGAAGAACACGTTGAGTCACTCTTCGTTGTACTCCAACGCCTTTACTCGTTCGCTCTATCAGATTATGTTCCCTGGATGAGAGTGTTCGATTTGGAAGGCCATGAAAAAATTATAAGTGACGCTATGAGAACTGCCTCCAAGTATCATGATGCGATTATAGATGAGAGAGTGCAACAACGGAGACAAGGGAAGAACAAGGACGATGCTCATGATCATGATGAGGACTTGTTAGATGTCCTTATTTCAGCAAAGGATGAAAATGGGAGGCCATCGCTATCAGTAGACGAGATCAAATCTCAATGCATGGTAAGATATCTGAAGAAAATTCTCCTTTTTCCATTCACTATTTTCCATGTATAATAGTGAATAGATGAGAAATAATGCTCCAGGAACATCAAAGGCCTTCTCGATATCTAAATATGTTTGTAGCTCATGTTAGGATGAAAACACTAGCGAGTCTTGAATTAATTTGACAAACTTATGATGAATCTATATATACTTGCAGGATCTGATGCTTGCAACAGTGGATAATCCATCGAACGTAGTGGAATGGGCAATAGCAGAGATGATCAACCAGCCTGAAATTCTCAAAAAAGCAACAGAGGAAATAGATAGGGTTGTGGGAAAAGAGAGACTTGTTCAAGAATCCGACATCCCGCAGCTCAATTATATCAAGGCTTGTTTAAGGGAAATGTTTCGCCTTCATCCCGTTGCACCATTTAACCTACCCCATGTCTCAAATCGTGACACCACAATCGCCGGCTACTTCATTCCCAAAGGGAGCCACGTTTTGATAAGTCGTGTAGGGCTTGGACAGAACCCTAATGTTTGGAAAGATCCATTGAAATTCATACCAGAACGTCATATTTCTGCAGCTGATCCTCATCATCAAGTCGAGATCACTGAACCGGAATTAAGGTTTCTTACATTTAGCAGAGGAAGACGCAGTTGCATGGGCATGGCACTTGGGTCCGAGATGTCTGTAATGCTATTGGCAAGGCTGCTTCAAGGGTTCGATTGGAGCGTGCCGTCACATGAGGAGAAGATTGACCTCGCTGAATCCAAATACGATCTCCTTATGGCTAAACCGTTATATGCTCATTCAAAGCCTCGATTGACTGATGAGACATACACCTGGTTTAAATAAGAATGATACAAGTAAGACTGCTTTTGTACTTCACCAGAAATTGCCCTAGAAGTTTTAAAAGATAATGACTCAATTTTTGCATCAAGGCCACTTACGATGGGGACAGAGTATTCAAGCCGTGGATTCTTGTCAATAGCAGTTGTGCCATGGGGAGAACAATGGAAGAAAATGAAAAAGGTGGTGGCTTCTCACGTGTTAAATTCATCACGACTCCGCTCATTACTTGTCAGGAGAACTGAAGAAGCTGACAATCTTGTTAGGTTCATTTATAATCAATGCAAAGATAGTCCAATTGGCTCGGACGTTGACGTAAGGCTTGCAACCCGTCAGTATTGCGGAAACGTTATGAGGAAGATGATGTTTAACAGGAGATATTTTGGTGAAGGAAGGGAGGATGGAGGGCCAGGATTTGAAGAAGAAGAACACGTTGAGTCACTCTTCGTTGTACTCCAACGCCTTTACTCGTTCGCTCTATCAGATTATGTTCCCTGGATGAGAGTGTTCGATTTGGAAGGCCATGAAAAAATTATAAGTGACGCTATGAGAACTGCCTCCAAGTATCATGATGCGATTATAGATGAGAGAGTGCAACAACGGAGACAAGGGAAGAACAAGGACGATGCTCATGATCATGATGAGGACTTGTTAGATGTCCTTATTTCAGCAAAGGATGAAAATGGGAGGCCATCGCTATCAGTAGACGAGATCAAATCTCAATGCATGGTAAGATATCTGAAGAAAATTCTCCTTTTTCCATTCACTATTTTCCATGTATAATAGTGAATAGATGAGAAATAATGCTCCAGGAACATCAAAGGCCTTCTCGATATCTAAATATGTTTGTAGCTCATGTTAGGATGAAAACACTAGCGAGTCTTGAATTAATTTGACAAACTTATGATGAATCTATATATACTTGCAGGATCTGATGCTTGCAACAGTGGATAATCCATCGAACGTAGTGGAATGGGCAATAGCAGAGATGATCAACCAGCCTGAAATTCTCAAAAAAGCAACAGAGGAAATAGATAGGGTTGTGGGAAAAGAGAGACTTGTTCAAGAATCCGACATCCCGCAGCTCAATTATATCAAGGCTTGTTTAAGGGAAATGTTTCGCCTTCATCCCGTTGCACCATTTAACCTACCCCATGTCTCAAATCGTGACACCACAATCGCCGGCTACTTCATTCCCAAAGGGAGCCACGTTTTGATAAGTCGTGTAGGGCTTGGACAGAACCCTAATGTTTGGAAAGATCCATTGAAATTCATACCAGAACGTCATATTTCTGCAGCTGATCCTCATCATCAAGTCGAGATCACTGAACCGGAATTAAGGTTTCTTACATTTAGCAGAGGAAGACGCAGTTGCATGGGCATGGCACTTGGGTCCGAGATGTCTGTAATGCTATTGGCAAGGCTGCTTCAAGGGTTCGATTGGAGCGTGCCGTCACATGAGGAGAAGATTGACCTCGCTGAATCCAAATACGATCTCCTTATGGCTAAACCGTTATATGCTCATTCAAAGCCTCGATTGACTGATGAGACATACACCTGGTTTAAATAAGAATGATACAAGTAAGACTGCTTTTGAGATTGCGGTACTGTAGCTTTTAAGTTACAGTTGCTGTGGAAAAAAAAAACTGTAACTATGAAATAAAAATTAATAATATGTAATAAAAATAAATTTTAAATAATAATTTTGATAAAATTATTAAATATATAATAGATTTTTTATCATATAAGTAAAAAATTATATTAATAAAGCTTCCAAACTACAGCAGTTAGTGTTTACCAAATATTTTAGTGCTGTAACTTTTAAGCTACAGCTCTCCAACTTCAATCTCAAATGCACCCTAAGTTAGAACTAATAAATTGCAAACTACCCTTTTTAAAAAAATTGTAATAAATTAGTGGGTGTTAGCTTATCTAGTAAAATAAATTCAAAATTCAGTTTATTCTGTAAAATAAATTCAAAACTCTTGCATGGCGTTTTTTAATTGATTAATAAGATATTTACATCATCTCAATCCATCCGCCTCTTATGGGGATTCTTTATTTATCTAAACTAGGAACTAGAACCGCACAAAGTGCGGCTTTTAAAAAAATTAGTATTATTTTTTTATTACTTTACACTTGATAAAACTGATAAAAAATACGAATTAATTTTTTTTAAAGATGACGCAACCTTATAAAATTAATGTTATTTATGAAAGTTAATTATTTTTTTGTTGACTTTAAAAATATATATTAATGTGTATAGTTAAGTGTACACAACATTTTCATTAATAAAAATTATGTTCACGCTAATCAACTCTCAATTCTTCTTGGTATTAATAGACTCTCACATTTTACAAAGCCTAACCCTTATCATTCAACTATCTTTATCATTGTTTAACTCATAAAGAAAATAACACTCCATGAAGTACACAATAAAAAAAAATTAAATAAGTCAAAAAATAAAAACACAAGAACATTTCTGAAGAGGATGTTGGTTAAATAATTAAAAAAAATCCAAACATAACAAATCTTAAATACTTAATATTTATATAGTTTGAAGAAGCTAAAAGACACTAAATAAAAGGTTGCATAATTAAATATGAAATTATGACATTAAAATTAGGTCCTAGTGGTATTGGTGAGGGAAGATGAAAGAACCTTCCTTCCTATATTAATTAGTTGATGTATTTTAAACCACTAAAGTTTAGTTGTTGGCTTAATAAAATAAATGAATGTTTCAAAACTATAATTAATTTATTATTAATGGTTACATATTGTTGAATTTAAATAGAAAGAAGAAGAGACATGTAATCTTTTATAATCTACTAATTATTTTCTATTTTTAATATTTTGTAATGTAATTATTTTTTAATCTCAACTAATATATTAGATTATAGAGAATATAAAAAGATGAGAAATAATAATGCCACAAATCTTAACTACTTAATATTTATAGAGTTTGAAGAAGTCAAAAGGCACTAAACAAAAGGTTGCATAATTAAATATGAGATTATAACATTAAAATTAGACCCTAATGACATTATTGAGGGAAGATGAAGGAAAATTCCTTCCTATATTAATTAATTGATATATTTAAGCCACTAAAGTTTAATTGTTGGCATAATAAAATAAATTAATGTTTGAAGACTTATAATTAATTATTATTAATGGTTACATATTATTGAATTTAAATAGAAAGAGGAAGAGACATATAATCTTTTATAATCTAATAATTACTTTTTATTTTTAATATTTTGTAATGTAATTGTTTTTTTAATATCAACTAATTTATTAAATAATAGAGAATATAAGAATATGAGAAATAGTGATGCCACACCACCTTCTCTAGTCCCAACTTTATATATATATATATAGATAAAAGAACATCTCTTCTTATGTTAATTAATTTATGTATTTTATGCCACTAAAGTTTAATTGCTAGCATAATAAAATAAATAAATGTTTCAAAAGACTTATAATTAATTATTATTAATGATTACATATTGTTGAATTTAAATAGAAAGAGAAAAAAAATACAAAGAATATCCACCAATATTTTAGATATTTTAGATAATAGAAAATATAAAAAGATGAGGAATAATATATATTAATAAAGTTACTATTTATTAAATGGGTTAAATACAATCAAATTAATTATGAGCAGATAAAAAGCTAAATCTAAAAATAAAAAACTCTATTTATTAGATAATAAAGAATATACAAAGAAGCAAAATGGTGATGCCACATCACCTCCTCAAGTCCTAGTTAGGAATTATGATCTATAATTTTTTATTAATTTCATGGAGTGATTATTTAACTATAAATGGAGAGCTCATCTTTTTGTTTTGTATACACACAATTGGAATGAATAAAATCAATCTATAATATATTTTCTCATTTTATTCTTTATCTTGTGTTGCTTCTTTATTTATATTGCTGGCTAATAGCTTTCTTTTGTTTTTTATTGTTGTGCAAATTTTAATGAACTCGCAAGCGCACGAATCTATTGTAGTATAGATCAATGGTAACGAGTGTCGATCCCACGAGGAGGTTGATTTTAATTGTGTGTAGAATTAATTTTGTAAATGGATGATTGGATTTGTGGTGGAAATGATTTGAAATATGCTAAAACTTAAATTAAAATGGCGAGAATAAATTCTGAAATTGGAATTGAAATGACGAGAATAAATTGAAAAGAAATCTATTGAAATGACGTACTTGGGTATCTGGATCCGTATCAACATGCATCATGGGCTAAATATTCCTTATTAATACCAATTAAATCATGAGGGGGGAATCCACACCTCATGAACCACGCTCTAATCAATATGGTGCTAAGGGCTTATCGTGCCAAATAATAATAACCTTATACTAGAGAGCCGGTGTAACCAAGGCGGTATCTAGACAAGA
>MKYO02011342.1:441114-499237 GCA_002013955.2 Citrus medica | reverse complement strand
GAGAAAAACGTTTGAATTAATTTCTAGTAAATATGTGTTTGTTTGGTGATGATAAAAATATAGGGATCCAGCAGTAGGTAGAAAATGTCGAATATGGATGCGGGGCTGACGAGGCGGCCGTCGAGAAGCGCCGCCATGACAACATTCTCAACGGAAGTGTTTGATAATGAGGCAGTTCCATCTTCACTCGGCTCCATCGCCCCCATCCTTCGCATTGCCACCGAATTCGAAAGCGAACGCCCGCGAGTCGCCTATCTCTGTACGCTACTGGTTCTGAGTCACTTTACATGATACATTAATTACATTTTATATGTACTTTCTGAAAGTGCCTTTTGCGTCTTGTTTGTTTTGGTGAAACAAAAGGTCGGTTCTATGCATTTGAGAATGCGCATAGGTTGGACCCGAGCTCCAGTGGCCGTGGTGTGAGACAGTTCAAGACATCTCTACAGCAAAGGCTAGAGAGGGTATTACTTGATTTACACTTTATTACTACTTTGGATTGGCTTTACCTATGGTTGGAGAAATTATTTTTTTTCCTCTTAATAATTTATGAATTAATTAGACAAGGGAGGACATGCAATTATCTAGTCCTGGAAGTGACTGACGTTAGAATTACCAAAGGTGATAGTTAGCTTGTGACGTTAGAATTACCAGTCTTGCGGGTGTGTTAACTATAAAATGATAGTTAACAATTGTATAGTTCTTGCTTATTAGCTTGTGACATGTTTTCGTTGTGATGGTACCAATTTAAAACTTAATTGGGATAATCTAGCAGATAGTGATATGGCCCACACAATCACTCAAGTTCAATTTAAAAATTTATTATAATAAAAGCATTAAAGTAAAAATATTATAGAAAAAAAACATATTAAAAAAACTTTTTTTAATTTTTATTTAAGTATTGTTTTATAATTTATTATTCTCTTGTTGATGATACTTTTCTAATTCTTTTTTTTAGTTTAATATATTTTCATACTTATATTAAAATGAAAAAGTTAGAGGTGGCAATATTAATTGTATTATTTTTTTTCATTCGTTTAATAATAAAATAAAATAATGTTCGATTCGAAATTTAATAGATTTAAAATTTAAAGCTCAACCATGCGAATCACTTTATAAACACGATTGCTTACTCATTTTTCATCCATTAAAACTTACTGTACTTGTCCTATTTCAAAATGTATTTAACTTATTATATTTGCTTTATATTAAAAGGATTGCTTTAACCATCTTCTTTTCAACAAAAGAAGATGACAGTTTGAATATGTAATATTATGTTAAATATTTTTAAAAAATTCATTAAAATATGTTAAACTGATAACACGATTACAAGTTTAACTCATTTAAATAGTAACATGGCATTAGTGTTTGGAAATGTAGACAAAGGTCATGAGCAAATGGGGTCATACATATATTTGCTTGACACCCCTTTCGCAACTGTTATGGCTGTTTGTTTCCCATTTTGCTCCCGCCATGAGAAATAAGCAAATTCTCTGCGAGGGAGTACCGTAAGTAAAAAGGAATATTGACCAAGGCGAGTCCCCTTTTGATTCTATTATCATTGACGGGTGGTGTCTATTTTCCTGCTTATTGTCTTCGTTGATGTTTCTAAAGTCCAGACTCTATCAGATTATCCGACTATAAATCGTTTGTTAATTACATCAATAAAGATCTTCATTCAGACTTTGACACAGTTTACTTGAGAAATCAGAAGAGCTGATTTGAATTACATTATTGTTTGACAGGACAATGCATCTAGTCTTGCATTCCGGGTTAAGAAGACTGATGCACGGGAAATAGAAAGCTATTACCAGCAGTACTATGAACATTATGTCAGAGCGCTGGACCAGGGGGAGCAAGCAGACCGGTACTTCAATAATTTGATTTTCTTCCCAATTTCATTATTTCTTTTTGGTGTGATTGTTGTTCACCTAAAACGTTATTCAGTCTACTAATTGACACGTTGGTTCAAATTTGTTGGCAGAGCTCAACTCGGCAAAGCCCACCCGACAGCCGGGGTTCTTTTTGAAGTTCTTTGCGCTGCTAATAAGATTGAGAAAGTCGAAGAAGTTACGAGGCAAGAACCTCCTAAACAGAAAAATGGTAGTGTAAGGTCCATCTCACTTTGGTGGACCAAAAAGGTTGATGTTCAAAATAATTTGCTTGATGTGTAATTATTGAAAAATTTGGACATACATGAAATTAACCAGAAAATATAGAAAGTAAATAAGTGAAGAATTGCGAGAGTTGTAGCCATTTCATGAATTGGGAAGGTAAGACGTCATGAGAGAGAAAGAGGTATTTTTGGGTTTTATAAGGTGATTTTAACTCTGATTTCTCCTAAATTTGGAGGGTAAGTTCTTGATATTGCTTTCTACATTTCTACTAGTATTGATATGTATTTTATTGCAAGCCAAGATAGTTGAATCTTGATGTTGTTAGTATCTAGTGTCATATGAAGAAGAATTTATGTTGTAATTCCATTAATAGTGGAAGTTTATATTGGACTACGGTCCCATGATTTTTCTCGATTTGAATTTTTCACGTATAAATCGGTGTCTCTTGTGGTTGGTTTTTGCTTTGGATTTATTGGTTTATTTTTCTACCTATTTATTTGTGGCACACATCATATTTTAATCACACAAAGAGATAAATAGTTTTGTTTCCACTTAATTTGCAGCTGCTCTTGTGAGTCCCTTTCCCAATAGAGTGGTATCAGAGCGAGATTGTGTGTTTTTATTATTTGTGCGGTTGAGATAGAGGAGTCTTCAACGTTCATGATTAAATTGAAGTCATGGAATTATGGTATTCAGAAATTTAGAATGGAAGATCTGCTTTAAATGAAAGACTTACATGAACCTATTGAAGGTGACGAAGCTAAACCTGCTTATTTAAGAGATAATCAGAGGGCCACCACATTCCTAAGAGAATATTTTGCCACACAAATTAATATAGTGACCGAAATTGGTTGGTGTGAGTGATTCGACACTTTCACTCCTTAAGAGAGGTCAGGGGTTCAAGCCCCGCTCTCGTATGGAGTCACCACTTTGGCCAGCACTTTACCCTTTACGAACCGACCCGGTGCAAGCGATGATTAATCTGGATTGTGGTACGGGTTTAAAGGTGTCTCCCACAATTAGTGTCCACTCATCACCACCTCATGGTTCAGACAAAATATATATATATATATATATATATATAGTGACCGACACCCAATTTAATCTCTTATTTTTATATTAAAGTTTTTGATGTTGCATGAAACACGTTTCTACACTGAATTGCAAATAATATAAAACGAATCCATCTTGTTTGTGCTTTCATAGTTTCCCATCCTTTCTACTTGAACGAGCTGTATTGCTAGGATCACCCCACAGTAATCTTTTATGCTTAAATTGTAAAGTTGAGGACACATTACTTGTATCTTTAAGACTCATATACATCAATTATTTGGTGAGTACTATTGTCAGGGAACTCGATATTTGAACATTAAGTTCTATTTAACGTAGTAACACCACATCAGGGCACTTATTAATGTTTAACATAATATGACAATTTCAAAACTTAAGTTGAAGCTCAAAATTTGAAATTCCTTGCATTATTGTTATCTAATATGTGTTAAGTGCTTAATTGACTTAATTTTATATTTAATATAATAATATTACGTCATAAAAAAAGACACATCATATAACATGTCACTTAAGATCTAAACTATTTATCATAACTGTGTATGTGGGTCATCTCGCATAAATATATTGTTGAAAATAGCTGTATAATTTGGACGTTGAAAAGAAACAATCTTTTAGGTGAAGAATAAAAAACTATAAATAAGAATTTTGTTTAAATTTAATATCGAATGGGAGAAACAACTACGTTATGCTACAGGAGCCAAGGCCCGTCCTTTGTCTTTTATTAATTAAGCCGTTGGATTTAATAGAAATACATCCACAGCAAATTATCTATTTATTAATAGTTTATTTATAAATACTAGAGTACCTCTGTGTACATTGTACTATTCTGTCACTCTTATCTTGTGCTGTTATTCATTTTAATGTCGTTACAAATGCTATGAGATTGTCATTAAAATAGATATTTCACCTTTTAAAAAATAAACTAGGTTATGCTGTAATTCATATTGTATATACTTGATGATTATACTTCAAAGTGTGTGTACTAAATACAATCATCTGATTTAAATACATTGACAATAATTCTTATGCTTTTTCACATTACGTTTCTGGGTCTCGTTTAATAATTTTTCACAAACACCTAATTAGGTATATTTAGGATAGCAGATTTTTTTTTCTTTTTTTTTTTGAAGAAAAAAATTCTAAACTAGATTTTAAAATAATATCTTATCAAAATAGACATGTATGTTATTTGATTATTTGTTTATGTAATTCGTTCTTATATATTTAATTTTTATTTAGTTATTAATAATTATTTAATTCATTAATATTTTTTAATGTATGAGCAAGTATGTATATATAATAATACACAAAATTATTTTTATTGCGTATGTGTATATATTTTATTTTTGTGACTTCAATTTTCAACAATATCCCCAATTCGATCCCATGGTCTGAATTTAAAGTTAAAAAGCAGTACTTAAGACTTCATCTATATATCCACCAATATAGGGCTTTATATAATTTAATTTCTCATGCTAATAATGTGTTATAGAAATGAATAGAAAGTATTCAATATTTACAAAAAGTTGCAAACAAGAGTGGAAGGTGTTAGGTGAAATTTGATAATGAAAAACAAATGAAAGGACACTATATGCGGACCCTCGAATGGGCTCGAGAATTAGATACAATAATGGCAAAAGAAATTAAATACTATCTTTAAAAGGTTACTTGTACTACTTCTAATGTTTTCTATAACTCCTCAAATGTCAAATATATATATCAATCAATTTGAGAAAGCTCGGATAAAAAAAATGGAGGTAGAAATAATTTCTAGAGAGAGCATCAAACCTTCTTCTCCAACACCACATGACCTAAAATCCCACAAGCTCTGTCTCTTGGACCAGTTTCGGAGCAACATCTACGTTCCAAGGGTCCTATACTATCCCCTTAACCAAGACGACCTTTCATCCACCATCGATATCGATCATATTGTCTCTAAAAGATTGCAACTACTGAAGCAGTCTCTATCAGAAGCTTTAGTTCGCTTTTACCCACTCGCCGGAAAATTGACTAACAACTTTTCCGTTGACTGCAACGACGAGGGGGTTTATTTTGTAGAAGCCGTAGCCAAAATTCATCTCAATGAATTTCTCATACAACCCGATCACAACTTGATCTATAAATTCTTTCCGGTAGATGGAAACGAACAGAGAGGCCAAATAGCAGGAGCACACGTGGCTAAGGTACAAGTAACATCATTTGCATGTGGTGGTCTTGTAATTTGTGCATGTATTTCACATGCGTTTGGTGATGGCACAAGTTTTAGCTCGTTTATGAAGGCTTGGGCTGCTACAGCTCGTAATAAGACTTCGGACGAAGAAGCCATATACATATGTCCTAATTATGATGCTTCATCTTTGTTTCCTCCTAATGATGGTGATTTGTTTCATCAATTGAAAGCCACCTCAAGAGCCTCGTTCGGTCGATTTTTTGAAACCGGTAAATTTGTTGTGAGGAGATTTGTATTTGATGCCAAAGCAACAGCTGAACTCAAAGCCAAGGCCAAAAGCTCAGGCGTTCAGAATCCAACACGAGTTGAGGTCGTGTCAGCAACCCTTTCCAAGTCCGTAATGTCTGCCTTCAAAACAAGGTCAGGTTCCCACAAACCCACTTTACTCTCCCATGCTGTGAATTTGCGTTCAAAAGCAAGGCCACCGTTGTCAGAAAATTTGATTGGAAACATCGTTTGGAAAACAAATGCGTTATGCACAAAAGAGGAAGTAGATTTGGATGTGCTGGTGTGGCAGCTGAGGGAAGCATTATCGAAATTTGATGGAGATTTTGTGAAGAGCCTACAAGGTGTTGGAGGGTTACTGAAACTTAGTGAAGATATTAAATGCGAAGCTGAAGCTTATTCTGATGCAAAGAATAAAATTATGTTTAGCAGTTGGTGTACTTTTGGTTTTTATGGCATTGATTTTGGATGGGGAAAGCCTATTTGGGTGAGTGGTGCTTGCTTGGGCGGATCGATTGTCGAGTCCTCACCTACAATTATCCTTATGGATACAAGATCTGGGAATGGAATTGAAGCGTGGGTGCTTTTGCTCGAAGAAGACATGGCTCTGTTAGAAGTTGATGAAAAGTTACTTGAATTTGCCACCATTGATCCAAGTCCCCTGAAGCTGCCCCAGGAACACAATTGAAGGATATGAAAAATGCAATGAGAAATGCATAGAAGTAGCATTCAATAATTGAATACCTTTAACTTGTCGTGAGTGGGCTCCCACAGTCTTGTTAAAATAATTAGTTCCCTTGCTAAAGTTGGTGTTTATTTTCCTCTGTATTTCGAGAGAAACTTGTGTGGACAAGTTCTATCATCTCATTACTGAGGTGATAGGACCAGTAAATAAAATTCTGCCATTTAGTAGAGTAAGTGGATTTTATTGTGGGATCTAGTATTATTTTTAGTATTAAATTTTGGTGTGTCTCAAAATTTGAGACTTATCACGGGATCCACTGTATTGCCAAATGATAAAATATAAATGGTTGGTCATAGCATCTTAGTAGGTAGAGGCGATAGAGAGTTGGATTAGAATTTTCTCTTAATATTTTTCTCTCTTAGTCTCTCTTATTCTTTCAAATTTAATGAAAAAAGTTGGTTTAATTGTAAATACAATAAATAAAACTGATTTAATTGTTTACATCAAAATTTAAAACTCAATATTTGCCATTTATTTCGGTAGGAGAGATTAGGAGAGAAAAAACTCTAAGAGAGAATTCTTGTCCGATAGAGTTAGTCTATAAAAATTTTTCTTATATTTTAGTTGGTTTTGCTTTGAAGTTAAAATGATTTTACTTATTAGTAAGTAAATACTTGTTTTATATTTTGCACATGAATGAAGCCAATAAATTTTTAAGCTTGCTAGACTTTTTTTTTTTAAGTTAAAAAAAAATTCTAAATTTAAAGTCATTAAATCAAACCCCAACATTAAATTAATATTTTTGGGTTTCCAAAATATATCTTGTGAATTAAGTTCATTCAACAAGAAAAATTATCAACTTTAAAGATGTGATTACAGAACTTTTGTTGACATTTCAAAATTTTATTTCCCTATTCCAACTCCAAAGAATTAAAAGTTAAATGAGTGATAAGTGTCTTGCTATCATAATTTTATTTTAGATAGAGCAAAAGACTTCTAAAAAGAAATGGAGTAAATGACAATCGTTAGTTTCTAAAACAAATGGAGCAATAAACTTGTAAATAATGTTGTGACAATTTTGTGACTATAATAGTGGTAGATTTATAAATCTGTATAGCAATTTTATCAAATTGCAACAATAATATTAATATATTATACTAAAAAAAACTGTAAATTTTTGCAAGTTTTGGCTGGGCTATATAGCCCATCTTCGTCTGCAATAGCTTCGCCCTTAGAGGTTGAAAATTCGGATGATTTTACTTTATATTTATTTGACAAAAAATTTATGATGGATATTGTAGTGATTTGATTGCCTAGTTTCTTATTAGCAATAAACCAGTGCCCAAAGAACCTTGTCAAGATCTGATCAAGTTGCAATTAAACCAACAACTGATCTGTAGCTTCAATGTCGATACAAAACCTTAGTTCTAGGTTAAAGGAGATTTAGAACAAAGGATTAACTAAATCAGGAAGCAAAACACACTCACACACAAATGATTTAACGTGGTTCGATTGTGCATGAATGCACAATCTATATCCATGGGAGAAGCCACAGAAAAAGCTTTATTGATGATTCAAGATGCATTTTACAGAGCTAATACAGAGAAAAGTACAAGGAACAAGATGACTCTCTCTCACTTTCTGGGAACTCCATGGAAAGCTCACAAAATTACACCCAATCTGCCTCAACAATCAGCCTTTATATACACCTGATATAGAAACCCAAATTGCACCAGTTTGTGACACGTGTGTAACGGATTTTAACTGTTTTGATTCTCAGCTCACATGCCTGGCCACGTGAGTCACATAAGCTTTGCCCAAAACGACTGAAGCTGATGTCGTTTGTTGAAGCTTAAGACATCACATGAGCAGCTCGTGACTTGTAAGTGAAACCACTAACCCAAAACGCAGCCTTATCAGGTGCTTGAGTTTTGAATTCATTGCACTTTAGTCCACAGATATAGAATCAATTTTTTATAAATATTATTGTTTAAAATTATATTTATTATAGATTATCAACGCCATATTTTTCAAGCCAAAACATCACAACTAACTACCAAATGTCTGAGTTAGATTCTGTTAGTTTAAACAAGCCATAATTTTGGGCACTAAAAGATAGAATTTTTTTTTTTAATATCATGTAAAATACAACCAATTCCAATGTAGTATACAATGGATATCTATACAACTTATTTTTTCAGTAAAAAACACACAGAAGCTAATATACAAAAAAATAGAAAAAAAAAAGAACTTCTCTCTGACTTTGGGAAAAAAAAATGTTTGCTAATTACTTTAGATAGTGAAAAAAAAATTGCTCACAGGTTTAAGTAATTAATTTTACAACTCACCCATGAGTTAGTTATAAGATGCATGTCCCGTCAGTTAGAGTTACAAACTATGTATCTAATCGTAGGTAAGTGTAGGATTACTCTTAGGCTGTGTTTACTTTTTGGAGTGAGAGTGAGGAGTGTGGATTCCTCCCACTCCAGTATTTACTTCAATAAATTGGGGAAGGATTGAGAATCTCACTCCGTGGGTCTCACCCATTTTTGGAGTGGGGAGTGGGAGTGGGAGTGGGAATGAGATTCCCACTCCCACCTCTCCCTTTTCTACCTTTTTTTTTTAATTTAATAAAATAAAATAAATAATATTATTATATTTAACTAAATAATCATTTGCATTGATTATAAGTTAAAATTACTTTAAAATAATAATATTATATTAATAGAGAATTAATAAAAATTACTATATGCTATCTTTATTTAATAATACAATATTATTATATTTATTTTAAAAANATAAAATAATATTATATTTATTTGAATAATATTGTTATATGTATGTGAATAATATTATTATATTTAACTAAATAATAATTTGCATTGATTCTAAGTTAAAATTACTTAAAAATAATATTATTATATTAATAGAAAATTAATAATATTACTATATACTATTTTATTTGAAAATATAATATTATAATATTTATTTAAAAAAGTATTATATTTATTTAATATTAATAATTAATACTAATAAATAGTTTATTCTAAGAAAATATTAATTTCATACTATGTTAATAGTAAAAATATTTCATTTATATTGCCCTTATCAACAATTTTTAATTTATATAATTAAAATTAATAAAAAATTGTGATGTTCATAATTAAGAATATTAATAATTATTATAAATTTACAAATATAATAAAATAAATGTTTATTCCTTAAATATATTTTTTATTAACTTTGTAATTAAAAATTATAATTCTTTAAATAAGGATAAATTTGTAATTTGAAATTATTTACTCTCAATCCAACACAAAGTTGAAATTATTTACTCTCAATCCAACACAAAGTAAACACATAAATTGGATTCTGATCTCCATTCTATGCTTTCATTCTAGTGCAAATAAACAACATACTCTCACTTCCACTCCACACTCTCAATCCTAAGATTCCCACTCCAATCCAAAAAGTAAATGCTACCTTAATGACGTGTTTGGTTTGGAGAAATATAAGAAGAGGAGAAAAGAGGAAAGGAGGAGTGGGGAAAAAAATAAGGAGAGAAAAATGAATTCTTTGACCATCCAATCAATAAAAATAAAATTGACCTTTTTTTCACTCATTTTCTCTACCCTTCTTTCCTTTCCATTCCTTTTCTCTCCTACCATTTCTTCCAACCAAACATGGGCTTAGAATATATATTCAAGCACAAGTATATATAAATTCAATTTAAGCACTCCGCTCTAAAACACAAATAAATCCCAAATCACAAATATATATAATCAGTTAACCTTTTTTTTTATTAATAAGGGCTCTGTAAAAAGAGCTAAATCGGAACAATACGGGGCTTAGCAACTCCAATCATGTCCTGCAAAATAGCTGAATAAATGCCCACATGCGGGCTAGAAAATAAATGCATCCCACTAGGGAGAGAAAGAGCCATATTGGCCATGAAATCTGCAACTGAATTCGCTTCACGATAGATGTGGGTTAGGCAGACTTTCCAGTTCCTATTAAAGAGATCCCGTACTGCAACCACTAAAGCATAGGAAACATTGGGCACGACTGCCTGCTTAGAAATCATTGCTAGAAAGTTAACTAAAAAGTTAACTGCTTATAATCAGTTAACTTTTAATTCACCAAAACATACATAGAGATTAATTAAATATCCTCACAAGAATACATTGCTAGTCTTACCACAATGGGCATGGATCCAAGGTGGCAAGTGCCAACAATTCTTCATCCAGTTCTAGCGTAATCATGTCTTCCTCAAGCAAATACACCCATGCTTCAATCCCATCGCCAAATCTCGTATCCAGAAGAATGATAGTATTTGAGAAATATGGAAGTTTTCCATCTAAACCAATAACACTCACCCACATAGGCTTTCCCCATCCGAAATCAATGTCATATAGACCAAAATTACACCAACTGCTAAAATTAATTCTTTCTTTTGCCTTAGAACACACTCCATTTTCATCTTTAATTGCTTCGCAAAGGTTAAGAAACCCTTCATCACCTAGTAAACTCTTCACAAAATCTCCATTAATTTTCATCATTGCTTCCCTCAGCTTGCACACCAGGCCTTCCAAATCCAATTCTGCTTCTTCATTTGTGCATAGTGCATTTGCATTCCAGACGATGTTTCCCATGCTATATTCTGACAATATGGACTTGGCTTTATTACGCAAATTTACTGAATGTGTCAATAAAGTTGTTTTATGAGAACCATGTTTAGCTTTGAAAGCAGCCATCACACATTTGGAGAAAAGAGCTGACACGGCCTCGACACGCGTTGGGGTTGGATTTTGCACTCGCGTGCTGCTACTTGCCTTGGCTTTGATGGTGGCTATTGCTTTGGCATCAAATACAAATCTCCTAGTAATAAATCTGCCGTGACCAAAAAATCGAGGGCACATGGCAAGCCAGGTTCCTTCTTTAGGGTATGCTTCATTTTGAGGAAACAACCATGAAGCATCATTGTTAGGACTTATTCTTTGTTCATTGTTCTTGCAAGCAGTGGCTACCCAACACTTCAAAAACGAGCACAACGTTGCTCCATCAGCGAACAAATGTGAAAGACATGTACAAATGACAATGCCACCACATGCAAAACTTGTTACTTGTATCTTTGCTACATGGAGTCCTGAAATTGAACCTCCTAGTTCTTTTGCATCAAATGGAACAAACTTATATGTCAAACAGGAGAAATTTTGCTGGTTGAAAAAATCTTTGAGAGGACTCTTAAATCGAGCCTCTGTAAAATAAATTCCCTCATCGTTACAATCAATCGAAAGATTGTCTTTAATCTTCCCAGCAAATGGGTAAAAACGGGATAGGGTTTCTGGCAAAGATTGCTTTAGCAGCTGCAACCTTACTGAGACGATCTGAGCAATATTGGTCTCGTTAGAAAGGTTTAAATTTGTATCATGAGTAACGGGATAGAAGAAGACCATTGGAAAATAAGCATGGTTACGATATTGATCCAAGAAACAAAGGTTGTGGGTTTTGAGGTGAAGGGGTGTTGGAGAAGATGGTTTGATAAGCTCTATGGAAAGTATTTCAGGTTCCATTTTCTTTTGCAGAGAATTAGTATCTTCAAGTATAAGGACTATATAAACCAAATAAAATGTCCAAAGTTTTTCATTGACTAAAAAGAAAGAAAGTGGTGGGCAGTGGGCACTAACTTGATTAAAAAGAAAGTGGCGGGCATTTCAATATTGTTTGAGCAAATAATGGGGAAGTATTGTGCATTAGGTAGGCCAATGAAACAATAAGATATAAACGTTTATGTTATTTTATAGGCGCCATATTTTGACTTTTTGTCGATTCATTTAAGAAATTGGAAATAGGATCCATCATTTAAATCTTAACTAATGTGATGCTCATTTAGTATATGGTAAGATATTAATTTGATTAATTATAAAATTTAATATCTAATATATGAATAATATAAAATAGTTGAGATTCAAATTGAAACTTAAATATTAGGATCTCAATCATTATTGATAATAAAAAATCTTTATGAATTATTTATAATAAAAAAATTCACTTATTCAAATTTACACCATAATTATTAATCATGTAAAATGTATTTTCTATAAGGGAAGATATTTGAATATTAAGGTCAGTGAAAACTTTAAGCACAGACAAAGATGAGTGGGCCCTAAGTTCCCGAAAAAAATTAAGCCTAATTCATTATTAAAAAGGCCCATTTTATATCTTCATCAGAATGTTTTTAGACTTTTTTCCTATATACAGTGACAGTGATCGATCCAGCTCATGACTAGTGGAGACTCAAGCTCTTCGGAGAAAATAAAATTTAAAATTAAAAAGAAAATTACTTGAGTTTGACCCCGTTAAATCTATCAAAAATATCTCTATAAAGTATAAACTAATAAATCCCTAAAATTTAAACTTTAAAAATTATAGAAGCCAACAATTTAATTAAAATAAATAAATGTCCATCATAACTCATGTAGTTGATTTTATTATTATTGAATTTAGTCTGTTAAATCTATTAAAATAACCTCCATAAAATTATAAACCCATAAAACTTCAATCTTTTTCATACTGTCATTATGTAATTTTGTTATTATGAGGTTTAGCTCCGATAAATCATTTTTCTGAATCCGTTGTTGCTGTTTGTTATGCTATTGTGGGCTGCTCTCTTTTCTCATATATGGTTCTCTGTTTGCTTAGCTTTCTTTATTTGCTTGGCGTTGTCAGGAACTCAGGATCCTTTACTACTTCTGGCTTTATGGTGCGGCATTGTTTGGGACTGTACTGCCTTTTGCTTTGCATGGATGTTGTGGTGATTGGTCTTTCGTTGGACTATTTGACAGCATGGTTTGGGTTTTACGTTTTAAATTTAACAAGTCTATTTGTTTATTTTGGTTATTCTCTTCGTCAGTTGTTTCTTTTAATATATTGCTCCTCGGCCTGTCTCTAGTTATATGCTTCTTTTGAGACTTATGTCCTTCTGACTCTGCCATCTTCTATAACTTTTTCTTACAAAATCCCATCAAATTTCATTTTTAAAAAATACTTAGAATATTACTCTTAATTATTTCACTAAGAATATTATTGTTTATAATTAAGAATATTACAGCAATTATTTTAGTTCCGTCGAGTTTTATACCCTCCATCTTTTCATTTCTTGATGCTTCATGAAAGCAGGAAATATAGCCTTTAGTGACATATGTTTTTGCAATAGTTGAGTAGCCATCGAAAAAATCTTAAAACTACTCTTTTATTACTAAGATTTATTTTAATTCCTCAAATAATCCTATTCTCTTCCTTCTCATTGAACCCTAAAATAATCTTTAAAAAACTTTCATGATCAATAGTAATATTTGGATAAGATATAGATTACAACTCAATAGACAAAATTTTCCATAACCAGTAAATGAACTTAATAAACTAGCATGACTAATAACCCTTCACTCTTCATCAATGAAAGTACCGAGTACCCCTTTGACTCCTAGGTCTCTGTGTAGAAATTTTTATCACTAATAACAACAACAACAATAATAATATATTAATTAATTAGAATAATTATATAATTATATTAATTAATTATCATATTAATCTAATTAATTAATATAATAATAATGTAATTAATTGTAATAACTTTTTGAATTGAGTATAAAATGGGTGTTTATGATTTTATGGGGGCAAAATGATCAATCTCGTGAATAGGTGATTGATTCTCACCCCCTTTGGGAATCAATCTCTCATTCTCTATTCTTAAATTCGAGTGAGCCCCATGATTCATATTGCAATTCCTGCATCCATTTTGTATAGTAAACACCATCAACAATTCCAATTTTCAATCTGGGAAGTAAACGCACCACACTATATAGGGGTTTACAAATTCTCGTGACAAGGAGTATAATAGTAAAATTATGAATAAAGTTAACATTCTTAGGGCCCGTTTGGGATTGTGTTTGGCAGGCTAAAAAGTGATTATGAAAATTTAAAAGTCACTTTTAGTGTTTGGTTAAAAAAAATTAAAATCACTTTTGTTAAAATCATCCCCTCTTACGGCTAATTTTGAAAAGTAGAGAATGAGTAAATTTTATATTCTAATTTTGAGAATCAATTTTATCCTTTAATACAATTCCATAAATATCCTTAAAATTATTATCTAAACCCAAAATTATCCTAATTCAAATTGGAAACAAAATCAATATTTTGATACATTTTTATTATAATTTATCAATATAAATTAATATCATTTTATTGGTCAAATTATTATTAAATTTGTTTCACTATATTATAAATTTAATTATCAATTGTTTTAAGATAAAAATAAAAAATAAAATCAATAAATTAAAAATTTTATTTTTAGTAAAAGTTATTATAATACACAATTAAAATATATTATATGTACTTTTTTTTATATGTAGAAGTAATTTTATCCTACATTTTGTACATCTTAGTCATTTCTTTTCTCTCAGTAGTTTAAAATAAAATTTACTAAATGTCTATAACTACTTTCAAAACTCACAATACTTCTAAGAATAAAATTTACCAAACAATTAATTGATTCTTTTCACAACTGATTATTTTTACTGTATAGCTAACAACAATTATTTTAAAAGGTACAACACTCTCAAACTAACCCTTATAATGTTAGGGAGATGTTAACTTATTTTAAAACATCAGGGGGTAATACTTGTTTTTCCTTTAATCATACTAAACTCAATTATCTTATAATAGCTAATGTAATTTATAGTATTAATTATATTGTAATTGTAAAATCTTATATGTTTCCATTATTTGTATCAAAAAATACATATATATAGAATCACACAAATTTGAAATACAAGTGTGCAACCCAAGAGGGGGGGTGAATTAGTATTTTTAAAAAAATCCTAACAATACCACACAACAATATAATCTAACGCCTTAATGAATTCGAAAGCAATAAGTTCAATAAAAATACAATCACAAATAAGTAAGAGAGAAGAGAAACAAACACAAAAATTTTTATGTGGTCCCCGCCTACGTCCACGCCTTCAAGCGATCCAAGCTTGAGAATTTCACTATCCAAGCTTTCCGAGGCTTCAAATGTTTACAATTGACTTCAAGGTGCCAATGAATCTTTACAATAAAGAGATTATCTCTTAATCTCTTCACTCAAGTGTCTCACACACTCAAACACTCACAAATTTATGAGGAAATAAAAAATTACAACAAACCTCTCTCAAAGAGTAGATATTCAAAATGAAGAACAAGATATTATTCAATATTTTATGATTTACGAATTGAGAGCTCAAGATATCTCGTGTGCTTTTTGTTTATGCTTGCTAGAGAGCTTGAAAATGAATTGGATTTGAGTTTATATAGTTTGAGCTCAAAACTAGCCGTTATGTGTTTTCTGATGATAACCGGCTTGCCACTTTCAGAATCCGGTTAGCCGCTTTTATGTTACCGTTACAACAAAAATTTGAATTTCAGAACATCCGGCATGCCGCTTACAATATCCGGATAGCCGCTTATGCTCCAGAAGCATACTGCCCAAAATTCAGATTGCCGCTTATCATATCCGGTTAGCCGCTTGCTATAGTAACTGCTACAGTGAAATATTTTTCAAAATTATAGTTTGACCTCAAAACTTTATAAAATTGTATTATGGCTCAAAGCGTTATGAAAACTTTTAAATAGGTCCAATTTCAGAATTTCTAAATAATACTTTGTCAATCCCAAAACTTTATGAAATTATGATTTCACCCTAACTATGTGAAATTATAGAATGGCCCAAAATATTTAAATATTTTCAAATAGGTCTAAATCTAAAATTTTAAAACAATATCAAAGGTTTTAAAATACTTTCATTTTAGTTCAAAACACTCTAATTCCATAACATCATTTTCTTATTATAAAAGCACAATTCATAAATCTTTGTTTAATCAACACATGTGGTTTGTTATCATCAAAATCAATATCTATAGCCATATAGGCTAACAAAATTTATTTCCTTTATTTGTATTAATAATTAATATTGTTTTCATATGGTTTCAATTGAAAACATTTTTTTCCTTATCGAAAAGGCTGTCCAAATTGCAATAAAAATATTATCTGTTTCCATAAATATCTATATTGATTCCATATATATGTATAATTGCACAAATTTGTTTCCATTAGTATTATACTTGACTACAAATTTGTTTCAATTATATATATTGCTATATTTACCCTTTTTTAACCTTTGAAACTTTATAACTTATTTCAATACATTTTCTAATAAGGAAAATCTTTATATTAAAAGAAAATTGAATATATTTTTCTTAATAAAAATCAGGATCAAGGCCCGGGCCATTGCCATCCTATGGGGCATGGCTTATGCATAATTTGATGCGGATTGCGAGCAGATAATATTGACGATATTTTTGGATAGTTAATTTTATGAGAAATTATAAAAGTGAGAAAATTTTTAAATTGGTTTTTTAATTCCTACATTTTTTAAGATTTAAACTTGAATAGTTAGTTAAATAAAACTACATTTTTTCGGTTTCAGTTCGGTTTTGCCTACCCTTAATACTTAGCAAGACAATATTGAATATTGAACTATTACTTGTACATATAGTGGGCAGTGGGTTGTATAACTTACAATTTCTTACTTGATGTGACAATCTGGAAATACTAATTTTGTTTTCTATAATAACTTATTAAGAGAATAATTCTAATATTTCTAACTTTTACACTTTATGGTATGGATTTTAGAAAAATTGACTATCAATATTTGTTTTAGTTTCATTTCACACCCTTTATTATGTATCTTATAGTAGATACTTAATTATAATAATTTCAATTAAAAAAATGTCTAGTTTTACATTTAGAAGCAAATCTGTCTTTTAAATTGAGTTCCCATTGTTTAGAGGTATAAATAATTTACATTAAAATGATTTCAACTTTTCTCACTACAGAATTATGTTAGTATACAACTTGAATACAACTAGGGAAGGCAAAAACCAAATCCGTAAAAAAATATACGGATCCGAATGCGGGTAATATCCGCACGGATTGTGGGTGGATATTCCGAATATCTGGATCCACATAATAATAAATTTAAATTTAATTTTAAATTTAATAATTTACATAATAATATTAAATAAAATACAATTATAATTTAACAATCAACAATTTAACATCAATTCAACACATAAAAAAAAAATACAACAACACCATAAATTCACAAACAATAATTTCACAATATAAATCAAACATAAAAAAAATCTAAGGTAAACCGATTTATTACAATATTCTCTAATTATAATAATAATAATTATTATTATTAGTTTTTTTAACATATTTTCATAGTTAATGAAGATTATAGAGTTAATTATGCTTATACATTTAAATAAATAATTTAATTTATATAATTTTTAATTAAATAAATAATTTAATTATAAAATAATACGGATCCGGATATCCAATTTTCCGGATGCACTTGCATTCGGATTCGGTTCAGATTCGGATCTGGATTTGGATCCGGATCCGCACGGATGTTGATTTTTAAGATCATGATTTGCATTTTTTAACATGCGGATTTGGATTTTTCCAGATCCGGGTATGGAGTTTATTGCCAACCCTAAATACAACATGACTTGTACAATAACGCACCCCAATCTAGTTGATTGAATGAAAATTTAAAATAAAAAAAAATCATATAATTAATGTAGTGTTTTTGTTCAATCAATTATATTATTTGAACTTTATACCGGTAACTTATATGATACCACAACAAAACAGAATTAAATAAAAATGAAATTACAAAATTCGCCCTAAACAGACAGTGCAGTATTAGTTTCCTTACAATTGAAATTCCGTTGAGTCGAATATTACCATCGTCTGATCGATTCAATGATCTCAAACTTCATGTCCCTCATATCCAATTAGATTCCGCCATGTCAGATAAAGGTCAAAGGGTCCCACCAAATAATAATCACACACCATTGACATTTGACAACAAACAAACAGAATACATAAGGAAGAAATAAAAACGGACATCCAAGCAATCAACTCGCGTACCGCCCCGGAAAGAAGCGTTCAAAAAGGAAAAAACAAACCCAAAACCATCGCCAACGAAAACGGTGCACCTCCACCTCAATTCTCTTGCACATTCATCAAGCCGTTGGTCCCTCGCCACGTGTCAATCCAACAAAACCAATTACAGAATTTCGTTAAGTCTCGTCTCTCCCGCGCTGCGTGTTTCTCTCTCCCCATTTATTAATATCCCCTTACTCGCTCAGAACAATTTTGCCTCTCGTCTTTCCTTAGACAAGGTTAATTAATCATTAACACCACAACAATTTTTTCCATTTGCCATTTTTCATTTTTCATTTTTCATTTTCTCTTTCTTGATCTCTCACTCGTTTGGTATAATTTTCTCTTTCCTTTGTTTTTGTTTTTTGTTTACACTTATAATCTCTTATAGATATTTCATTTCAGGCGAAGGCGATTTTAATTAGGAGCTTCATTTTCTGTTTGCCTTACTCCTAATTTAGATCAGACGTACGTAAGCTTTGTTCTTAATTAGTTTCATTTCTTGTGTTTGTTTCCCGAGAAAATTATTTCTAAAGAAAATTCTCTAACCTCATCCGGAGAAGTTAATTCAAGGAAAACCTGTTTTGAGTAGTAACAGATTCTTCTAGAATTCAGGTCTTAGTTTCATTTCTTGTGTACTCTTTCTTTGCTGAGAAATTAATTCAAATGAAAATTTTCTCTACATACGGAATCAATACTTACTAAATTTTCGTGTACGTGGGGAATCATTTCGAGTTTCAGTTCTTTTGCTTTTGTACATTTATATAATCTCTTTTAGATAATTAGGAGCTTTATTTCTCTTTAAGCTGTAGATTCTCTGTTTGATTATTTGCTACTAAAACACGTATGTTATATTAGTTTCTAGCTAGTTTAATTAATTAATTCGTGCGTTTGTTTACTTGGAAAACGCTTTTAATTGATTTCTAGCTTAGTTTTTATTTCCTATGTTTGTTTCCCAAGACACAAACATTGGATTGAATACTAGCTACGCTTCATTTCCTGTGTCTATTTTCTGAGAAAACACTTTGAACGAATTTCTAGCTAGTTTAATTTGTTGCGTTTGTTTTCCGAGAAAACATGTTGAATTAATTTTCTAGCTAGATTCAGTTTTTTTTTTTTGGCGGAGAAATTAGTACATGTGGAATTAATATTCTAGCCAGTATCATTTCTTTTGTTTGTTTGCCGAGAAATTAAAACACGCTGAATTAATTTTCTAGCTAGTTTCACTTCTTGTGTTTGTTCGCCGAGAAAACAAGTTGAACTAATTAATCTCCAGTTTCTTTTAATTATTGTGTTTATTTGCTGAGAGAGAAAAACGTTTGAATTAATTTCTAGTATATATGTGTTTGTTTGGTGATGATAAAAATATAGGTATCCAGCAGTAGGTAGAAAATGTCGAATATGGATGCGGGGCTGACGAGGCGGCCGTCGAGAAGCGCCGCCATGACAACATTCTCAACGGAAGTGTTTGATAATGAGGTAGTTCCATCTTCACTCGGCTCCATCGCCCCCATCCTTCGCATTGCCACCGAAGTCGAAAGCGAACGCCCTCGAGTCGCCTATCTCTGTACGTTACTGGTCCCGAGTCACGTTACGTGATACATTAATTACATTTTTATATATACTTTCTGAAAGTGCTTTTTCCGTCTTGTTTGTTTTGGTGAAATAAAAGGTCGGTTCTATGCATTTGAGAAAGCGCATAGGTTGGACCCGAGCTCCAGTGGCCGTGGTGTGAGACAGTTCAAGACATCTCTACTGCAAAGGCTAGAGAGGGTACTTGATTTACACTTTATTACTACTTTGGATTGGCTTACATATGGTTGGAGATTTTTTTATTTTCCTCTTAATAATTTATGAATTAATTAGACAAGAGAGGACATGTAATTATCTAGTCCTGGAAGTGAGTGAGTTAGAATTACCAAAGGTAACTGACAAGTCTTGCGTATTAACTATAAAATAATAATTAATAATTAGATACTTCTTATTTATTAACTTGTGATATGTTTGCGTTGTGATGGTACTAATTTAAAAGTTAATTGGGATCATCTTGCCGTTAGTGATACGGCCTACGCAATCACTCAAGTCCAATTTAAAAATTTATTATTATTTAACCATCAAAATAAAAATGATTATAAAAAAACATATTAAATTTTTTTTTAAAAATTTTTATTTAAGTATTGTTTTATAACTTATTATTCTCTTGTTGATGATACTTTTCTAATTCTTTTTTTTAGTTTAATATGTTTTCATACTTATATTAAAATGAAAAAGTTAGAGGAGGCAATATTAATTGTATTATTTTTTTTTCATTCGTTTAATAATAAAATAAAATAATATTCGATTCAAAATTTAATAAATTTAAAATTTAGAGCTCAACCATGCGAATCACTTTATAAACACGATTGCTTACTCATTTTTCATCCATTAAAATTTACTGTACTTGTCCTATTTCAAAATGTATTTAACTTATTATATTTGCTTTATATTAAAAGGATTGCTTTAACTATCTTCTTTTTAACAAAAGAAGATGACAGTTTGAATATGTAATATTATGTTAAATATTTTTTAAAAATTCATTAAAATAAGTTAAACTGATAACACGATTACAAGTTTAGCTCATTTAAATAGTAACATGGCATTAGTGTTTGGAAATGTAGACAAAGGTCATGAACAAATGGGGTCATACATATATTTGCTTGACATCCCTTTTGCTACTGTTATGGCTGTTTGTTTCCCATTTTGCTCCCGCCATGAGAAATAAGCAAATTCTCTGCGAGGGAGTACCGTAAGTAAAAAGGAATATTGACCAAGGCGAGTCCCCTTTTGATTCTATTATCATTGACGGGTGGTGTCTATTTTCCTGTTTATTGTCCATCTGTTGCCTTCTCCTTGTTCGTTGATATGCTTCCTTTAAATTTCTAATATCCAGACTCTATTAGATTATCCGACTATAAATGAGTCGTTAATTACATCAATAAAGTTCTTCATTCAGACTTTTGACATAGTTTACTTGAAAAATCAGAAGAACTGATTTGAATTACATTATTGTTTGACAGGACAATGCATCTAGTCTTGCTTCGCGGGTTAAGAAGACTGATGCACGGGAAATACAAAGCTATTACCAGCAGTACTATGAACATTATGTTAGAGCGCTGGACCAGGGGGAGCAAGCAGACAGGTACTTCAATAATTTGATTTTCTTGCCAATTTCATTATTTCTTTTTGGTGTGATTGTTGTTCACCTAAAACGTTATTCAGTCTACTAATTGACATGTTGGTTCAAATTCGTTGGCAGAGCTCAACTCGGCAAAGCCTACCAGACAGCCGGGGTTCTTTTTGAAGTTCTTTGCGCTGTTAATAAGACTGAGAAGGTCGAAGAAGTTGCTCCAGAGGTAATTCTGTTTCTAATTGTCCTACTTTAGCTTGTTCTGAAAGTTGCTATTATGCTGCATTTGTCATGTTCTGTTCCTTTTGAATTATTAACAGTTTGATGGCTTAAACTTAAACATTTGTCAAATGTTATTCTTTGGAGCAGATTATTGCGGCTGCTAGAGATGTCCAAGAGAAGAAAGAAATCTATTCTCCATATAACATTCTTCCTCTGGATGCTGCTGGGGCTTCACAATCTATCATGCAGCTGGAAGAGGTAGTATACATAGAGTGTGTGTGCGTGAGCATGGGCATGTGTGTTTGCGAGTATGTGTATATTGTTACCTGGTGCCTTGTCTGTTTGATGTTACGTTATCTCTTCCCATACCAGGTTAAGGCAGCTGTAGCTGCATTGTGGAACACTCGTGGCTTAAATTGGCCAGCATCATTTGAACCGCAGAGGCAGAAATCTGGGGATCTGGACCTTCTTGATTGGCTAAGAGCCATGTTTGGGTTCCAGGCATGTTGTTGGTGAAAAAAATTCATAAAAGGATGTCTTCTAACTTACAATCGGTTTATGACCTTAAAGAGGAGACCAGTGAGTTTGGTTTATTTTTGTGAATGCAGAAAGACAATGTCAGAAACCAGAGAGAGCATTTGATTTTGTTACTTGCTAATAGTCATATCAGGCTCCATCCCAAGCCTGAACCCCTTAACAAAGTATGCACCAAACTCTTTCTTTTAATTTTATTTGTTGCAATGATAATGTTTCTAGCACATGAGAGTTTTAGAAGCTTTTGGTGTTGAAACAAGGGTTTGCAGCTGTTGAAAGATCTATCTGTGTTTGTGTGTATGTATACTGATGTGGATATGTTGAAAGATCTATCTGTGTTTGTGTGTATGTATACTGATGTGGATATGTTGATTATCAGAAGTTAATAAAAAATTCATGTGATTACTTGTTATTTTTTCCATATGAATTTCACGTTCAAATGGACATTTGCAATGGTTCTGCACACCTTCTTTATGATTAAGTTCTCCTGCCTATGTTCTCCAATGCTTGGGCAGTGGCTAAACTCATGTCTTTTGCACAGCTTGATGAACGGGCTCTAGATGCTGTTATGAGCAAGCTTTTTAAGAATTACAAAACATGGTGCAAATTTTTAGGACGAAAACACAGTTTACGGTAAATATGACAGTTCATCTTCCTTTTTTGTTCATTTTTTACAGCTTAAATCAAACTTCTTAGCATCACCCGGAACATTTGATGCTAAATATTCTTATCTTTTTCCACATAGGCTCCCTCAAGGCCCCCAAGAAATACAACAGAGAAAGATGCTATACATGGGTTTATATCTTCTGATATGGGGTGAAGCTGCTAATATTAGATTCATGCCAGAATGCTTGTGTTATATTTTCCATAATGTGAGTACCTATTGCATTGTTCAATTGGATTCCCTTCCTCGAAGTTTATTGCCTTCAATTGTTTGCTTCTAACGAAAAACATACATTCTGTATAATTATGTGTAACCTGGTATGTTTCAGATGGCATATGAACTCCATGGCCTGTTGGCGGGGAATGTTAGCATTGTTACGGGAGAAAACATTAAACCTTCTTATGGTGGGGATGATGAGGCATTCCTGCGGAAAGTTGTAACACCCATTTACCGTGTGATTGAAACGGTATGTCGTAGAACAAATACACTGTCCTCACACGCGAAGCATTTTGTTCTCAATTTAATTCATTTTTTTATAATTTATTTTTGTTCTGAGTATAATTTTTTCTGCTTTCATTATCCCAGGAAGCCAAGAAGAACAAAGATGGGAATGCTGCTAACTCAGATTGGTGCAATTATGATGATCTGAACGAATATTTCTGGTTTGTTTGACTTACCACAGAGTTCAAATTCAAATTCAGGATGCATTTGACTCTTTAATTCTTCTTGAATTGAGTTATAATTTGGTTTCCTTGATGCCCATGTAGGTCATCTGATTGCTTCTCTCTTGGTTGGCCTATGCGTGATGATGGTGACTTTTTCAAATCAACAAGAAACAAGGGACAGGTAGTCTTATATTCTAATAGTTGTCAATGCTTAACCCAAATTATTCCATTTGTTCTTCATTTGATGCTATTGATATTCCAGGGAAGGAAGGCTGTTCAAAGAAAATCTGGGAGCACAGGGAAATCAAACTTTGTTGAAATGCGATCATTTTGGCACCTTTTTCGAAGTTTTGATAGATTGTGGACTTTTTATATACTTGCTTTACAGGTATCCAGTAGCAGTAGAAATTCTAAACTGCTAATTTTATTGTGTTTGGGATCTTTTGCGTATGGTAGCAGCAGCAGTAACGATAATTTTAATACTGCTAACAAGGGAAATAATAACAATAACAATGATAATTCCAAAAAAAAGAAATTAATAACAATAATATTATGAACAGCAGTAATAGTAATATAATGATAGCAATAATAGCGGTAATATGAATGTTTTCAACTGTCTTGTTGCAGGCAATGCTGATTGCTGGATTTCAAAACATTTCACCAATGGAGCTATTTGAGATTGATAGCTTATATGCCCTATCTAGTATTTTTATTACAGCAGCCTTTCTTCGGCTCCTTCAGAGTATGGACTCTTGCTTAGTTGCTTTAAGGCTCTAGATGAAGCATGTACATATTTCTATGAAAGTATGCACCTTTAACTACTCATTGCACGTGGAAATAGTTTAGTACTACTGGTAGCAGTCACTAGAATTCCCAAGAAATGTTTCTCTCCTAGATTGTTAAGTTTGAGAAGTATAATTCTATTGTGATGCTTTAGTGTGGTCCTCGTGGTCTGGCGGAAGCCAAAGTACTTTTTGTGCAAAACAAGGTGTAAATAAATGAAATAAGTAATGCATTTGTAATCATGTAATTCATGTATAAAGCAAGAAAAACAGTGAAAAGTTTGGAAGGTAAAAGGAATTTGTAATTGCTTATAAGTTTGTAATCTTGAATGGTCATTAGTATTACCAGTTCAAAACGAATGGACTTCATGTATGGCTAATATGGACTTCATTGTCTTTTTTTTGTTTTTTTTTTCGTTTTTTAGTAAATTCTACCATAACTCTATTTTATTTTGTTTCTTTTATTTACTTTTTACTATTCCACTCTAACCACCCCCACCCACATTTGTTTTTTGGTTTCAGGTCTACTGGATCTCATTCTGAACTTCCCAGGATATCATAGATGGAGGTTCAGTGATGTGCTGCGAAACGTTCTCAAGTTGATAGTTAGCCTTGTTTGGGTCATTGTTCTTCCTATCTGTTATGTGCAATCCTCCAATTATTCCCCAGTTGACGTTAAAGGAATACTGCCGTTTCTTCCCAAACAAAGTGGCATTCCTCCTCTATATCTGCTGGCTGTGGCTTTATATTTGCTTCCAAATTTACTGGCAGCTTGCTTGTTTCTTTTCCCAATGCTCCGACGTTGGATTGAAAACTCAGACTGGCACATTATTAGGCTTCTCTTGTGGTGGTCACAGGTAAGCTTCATCCCTGCTTTTGTTGTCTCCATTATCCCCAAACCACCCGCCACCCCCTCGGGCATATCATATCTTGCAAAGTATATTGGAAGTATATTGCAATCTATAAATTGTTCTGAGACTAATTAGAAACAATCATAGTGCACTAGACAGGAGTTGATATTTTATTTTTCGTATCTTAGTTATTGTTTCTACTCTGTCAAAATAGAAAAAGTAAAGGGAAAATGAAAAGGTCAACTTTGTACATAATAAGAAAATAAGAAGACCCTAAAGTGAAGAAAGTTAATGTCACTAATACTCTTGCCTGTATTAATAACAATAATAGAAAGAGATCAGTTCTTGGAACAATTATTCATCCATTCATGTTCTTCACATGAGTTTACATGTCTTTTCTATTTTGGGACTTAAAATCTATTGTGCAACGCCAACTTATTTGAGAATTTTCTCTAGTTTTAATTTGATATTGCTTACAATTAACATGAGGTTAAAATTCTGTGTGCTCTTTCCAAGTATCTTTTTGTAGCTATAACCCATTGTTCTTTTATCTACTCAAACGATCCATTTACTTTTTGCAGCCAAGAATTTATGTGGGCAGGGGGATTTTTTTTTTTCGTTTTTTAGTAAATTCTACCATAACTCTATTTTATTTTGTTTCTTTTATTTACTTTTTACTATTCCACTCTAACCACCCCCACCCACATTTGTTTTTTGGTTTCAGGTCTACTGGATCTCATTCTGAACTTCCCAGGATATCATAGATGGAGGTTCAGTGATGTGCTGCGAAACGTTCTCAAGTTGATAGTTAGCCTTGTTTGGGTCATTGTTCTTCCTATCTGTTATGTGCAATCCTCCAATTATTCCCCAGTTGACGTTAAAGGAATACTGCCGTTTCTTCCCAAACAAAGTGGCATTCCTCCTCTATATCTGCTGGCTGTGGCTTTATATTTGCTTCCAAATTTACTGGCAGCTTGCTTGTTTCTTTTCCCAATGCTCCGACGTTGGATTGAAAACTCAGACTGGCACATTATTAGGCTTCTCTTGTGGTGGTCACAGGTAAGCTTCATCCCTGCTTTTGTTGTCTCCATTATCCCCAAACCACCCGCCACCCCCTCGGGCATATCATATCTTGCAAAGTATATTGGAAGTATATTGCAATCTATAAATTGTTCTGAGACTAATTAGAAACAATCATAGTGCACTAGACAGGAGTTGATATTTTATTTTTCGTATCTTAGTTATTGTTTCTACTCTGTCAAAATAGAAAAAGTAAAGGGAAAATGAAAAGGTCAACTTTGTACATAATAAGAAAATAAGAAGACCCTAAAGTGAAGAAAGTTAATGTCACTAATACTCTTGCCTGTATTAATAACAATAATAGAAAGAGATCAGTTCTTGGAACAATTATTCATCCATTCATGTTCTTCACATGAGTTTACATGTCTTTTCTATTTTGGGACTTAAAATCTATTGTGCAACGCCAACTTATTTGAGAATTTTCTCTAGTTTTAATTTGATATTGCTTACAATTAACATGAGGTTAAAATTCTGTGTGCTCTTTCCAAGTATCTTTTTGTAGCTATAACCCATTGTTCTTTTATCTACTCAAACGATCCATTTACTTTTTGCAGCCAAGAATTTATGTGGGCAGGGGGATGCATGAAAGTCAATTCTCTCTTATAAAGTGAGTACAATCACAGATAATTCATTTTATTGTTTGTCGAAAATCACTAAAATTTTCAAATATATTTCCAATTCAGGTATACTCTTTTCTGGGTGGTACTTTTATGTTCGAAAGTGGCATTCAGCTATTATATGCAGGTGTGCTCACTTGTCATTGTTATTTATTTGTTAGTAGAAAATCGGTGTTCGGTTCAATTTTGACAATTTCCTCTTTGTCCTAGATAAAACCTCTGGTAAAGCCAACAAAAGATATAATGAATATTAAACGCATCAAATACACATGGCATGAATTTTTCCCTGAAGGTACTTGTTTGGCTTTCCTTCATTTTCGTTTTCCTGTGTTGGAGCTAATTTTTCTGGCATATTTTTATTACAATCCACTTGTCAATGCAGGTAGTGGTAACTATGGAGCAATTTTTTCGCTCTGGCTTCCAATGATCTTGGTGTGTCTTACAATGTTCATTTCCTATGGTCTTTCTAACTATATTTTCAGTTTGTGCAGTTTATGAAGATGTACTCTTTTTACTGTTCTAATAAAATGTATCTTGTTATTTGATAAATTTACTGCTGCAGATCTATTTTATGGACTCTCAAATTTGGTATTCTATATACTCAACTTTGTGTGGTGGTGTTATCGGCGCCTTTGATCGGTTAGGAGAGGTAATCCTTTTGAAAAATCATTAGTTATTAATGACATCTTTCATTTTGCAAAATATTGCATTATCTTATTCCATTTGATATGAAATGTTTGGGCATTTCTCTCATGTCCTTCTACATAAACGGTTTTCGAGCGAGCATGACCCCGTGGCAGAATAGGTTACTTGGCCATCTTGTTGTCATTGAGTTGGGAAATTATATTTTGGGCCTGTGTTAAGAGTTAGAAGCTAGGTGATTATGTGTCATCCTTTTATAGGCCATTTGCTTTCACCTTCAACTTTTTCACAGTTCTAATAGAATAGTGACAATGGGTCAAAATTTTTAAGTGACTACCAATCTAAAAAGCTTCAACTTAAGGAAAGGGCCCATCAATAGCATTTAATTGCATGCTCACTTGCAAGGTTGAATTTTGATTAACAGATTTATCAACTGGATTCAGACACGCTCGTGTATCTGACCTCGAGCTGATCCTACTATGGACTTGCTTTTGATTAATATAATGCTAATGCTACTTGACTTTTTTCACTAATGCCATGTTAATAGCTCTTAACAATAGTATATAAACTCTAAAATTTCCATTCTCCAAATTCATTTCACTCACATTTCTAAGGTAATATATATGGTGTTCAGAAACCAAGTCTAGATACTCTTAAAAAGGTTGATAACTTTTAAACTGTTTGTATATTACTTGTCTGTCTGTCTGTCGTATCCTCCAGCTTCTACAAGGCATTCACAAGCTGCAAACTCTTCACTGAGCTAGAAACATTGAACATATGACTGACATTTCATTTATTTCTTATGGTTCTGAGAGAAGTGAGTGTTGATTTAAAAATGTCACGACGCTACAACTTCTTGATTTGTTCAAGCATTATGATATATATTCTGTCACCAACAAATTCTCAAGTTTTTTCCTTTTATAACAGATAAGAACTCTGGGCATGCTTAGGTCACGATTCCAATCTTTGCCTGGTGCATTTAATACATATTTGGTGCCGTCTGATAAGACACCAAAGAGGGGATTCTCCTTCTCAAAGAAATTTGCTGAGGTTTCTTTCATTAAACTATAATCATTTTGTAATTCTTTTAGGACTTCTGAGATTTAAAAAAAAGCAAAGTCATTTTTGTATGCCCTTGTCCCTGAATAGGTCACCGCAAGCAGAAGAAGTGAAGCTGCAAAATTTGCTCAGTTGTGGAATGAAGTAATCTGTAGTTTCCGTGAAGAAGACCTGATAAGTGACAGGAAAGGCCCCTAACCAGGATAAACTGTTGTTTCATGTAGCCTTTAATTTTTTACTAATTTTGCAGTCGAAACTAAACTAGGTGGTTCTTTAACTCAGGGAGATGGATCTGTTGCTAGTTCCTTACACGTCAGATCCTAGCCTTAAAATAATTCAGTGGCCACCATTTTTACTGGCAAGCAAGGTCCGTGTAATACCCTTATAAATATCAAGATTATTTTATTATTTCTCTGCTATAATTTCTCTGGCCTTGATTTCTTTCACTGTTGCAGATCCCAATAGCATTAGATATGGCAGCTCAATTTCGATCTAGGGACTCAGACCTGTGGAAGCGTATATGCGCTGATGAATACATGAAATGTGCAGTGATTGAATGCTATGAAACTTTTAAGATTGTCCTGAATGCTTTGGTTGTTGGAGAAAATGAGAAAAGGTTATCATTGACATTTCCTTTCTTCATGTTCCCTTTGGCATTTCTTAAAATTTTATATTGAATTGAACAAATATGTTGTCTAGAGGCAAGGCGTTTTTCATCCTTTTCAGTATCTTCCTACAGGTTTCCTTTAAAGTCCAGGATTCCAGCCTGTAACGATTTTCATTCTTTCCCCCACCACATCAATTTCACCCCCTTTTTCCCGCAAATTTGTAGTATGAAACTTGACTAGAGTCTTATCCACATGATATCCTACTTAAAGCTTTTTCTGTCTTTACTTAATTTTGTCTTCCCTGTAATAGACTTCCCTGCTTGTGTTAAATTAACTTCTTTTATGCTATAAATCACTCTCCATATCCCTTTCATTTTAAGTTGCTTGAGTCTGGGCTTATCTGTGCTACCATATTAAATTGAAAGTTCAGATTACGTAATGCAAGATATAACAGGAATAGGACTGTATATTTTGGTTCTTTCATTTCTTTTACTGCAGTTGCCATAAGTTGTTACAGAAGAATAATGTATTGCTGTATTTCCCCTTTTTTCAACTTTGGTTATACTGTAACAGGATAATCAACATCATCATTAAGGAAATTGAGAGTAACATTTCAAAGAATACGTTTCTTGCAAATTTCAGAATGGGTCCTTTACCTGCCCTTTGCAAGAAAGTTGTCGAGCTAGTTGCGATCTTGGTGAGTCATTTAAGATAAAATACCATTAGATGCAGTTTTCACTTTTAGTCAGCTGTACTTTTTTCAATCACGAGATCAGAAACCTACCTCTTTTTTTCATGTTGCAGAAAGATGCTGATCCATCCAAGAAGGATACTGTAGTATTGTTGCTTCAAGATATGCTAGAAGTAGTTACCCGTGATATGATGGTGAATGAGATTCGGTTAGCAAACTTTCTTGCTTTTCTTGTTACAGTAGTTATGGTAGAACGCATAAAAAATGTTAACATTATAACATAGTTTTATTTTTCATGAAAGCTAAAGATGATTTCTTTCAACATGTAACATCTATCAGGGAATTAGTGGAACTTGGACACAGCAACAAGGAATCTGGAAGGCAACTTTTTGCAGGTACTGATGCAAGGCCTGCTATAATGTTCCCTCCTGTGGGTACTGCTCAGTGGGAAGAACAGGTACAAATATACATGGAATTATATGTACCAGTTGCACCATTTATGATGTAATTAAAAATCTTAGCTTTCTGCAAAATCTGACACCCTCTCTGCTTTTTGCTGTTCTAGATAAGGCGTTTTCATCTCCTTTTGACTGTAAAAGAATCAGCCATTGATGTACCAACAAACCTTGAAGCACGTAGAAGGATCACATTCTTCTCAAATTCTCTGTTTATGGATATGCCACGTGCTCCTAGAGTCCGTAAAATGCTTTCATTCAGGTCTGATCTGCTATTTCTTCAAACAAGCACGGAGTAGAGATTCTATTTAAATTGAATTTTTTTTTTTTGGGAGAGATGATAGTTGATATATCCTTCCCAAGTATATTCCATATACTCATAAAACTAATCTCTGTTCAATCTTTCCATGTCTACAAATTTTTTGAGGTAGTCATGCTAGGACATTCAATTTACATTGGGAGTTACCTGACAGACTATATTCTCAATAGTTTATGTAATATGGCTTTGACAACCTAAATTAACTTTTCTGCGATGAACAGTGTCTTGACTCCATACTACAGTGAGGAGACGGTCTATTCTAGAGCTGATCTTGAGTTGGAGAATGAAGATGGTGTATCAATCATATACTATTTGCAAAAGATCTTCCCAGGTACGGGGCAAACTTTGATGGTGAAAATCTATCTCTAACAGTAACTTATTTTGGTAGTTAAATCAATTTGTGTAATCACTTTGTCAGATGAATGGAATAACTTCATGGAGCGACTTAACTGTAAGAAAGAGAGTGAGGTTTGGGAAAATGATGAAAATATTTTGCAGCTCCGTCATTGGGTCTCCTTGAGAGGACAGACTCTGTGCAGGACAGGTAATGCATTATTTTCTCCTGTCAATTCTCTCTCAGTTTTCTCTCTGTTACTAATAGTTAATTCTGCTGCAGTTAGGGGGATGATGTACTATAGGCGGGCTTTGAAGCTTCAAGCTTTTCTTGATATGGCTTCTGAAACTGGTAAGCTGATATATTTAAGCACCAGACATGTTAAGCCTCTTAGAGTGAATCGATTAACAGGATGAGAAACTAATGATTTAACATTTTTCCCTTTTTACTAATTCTTAAGGATTGGATGAAAAATAATTCTTTAATGAGCTTTTCAACTCTAGGGATGAATTGGAAGAGATTTTTTTTGGTTCCTCCTCTCTCTCTCTCTCTCTCTCTCTCTCTCTCTCTCTATATATATATATATATATATATATATATTCTTTCTTTTTATTCTCTATTGAGGTTTTCAACTCTAGTGATGAATTGGAAGATTTTTTAATGAGGTTTTCAATTGTAGGGTTGAATTGGAAGAGAATTTTTTTTTGGTTCCTCCTCTCTCTCTCTCTCTCTTTCGTTTTCTTCCTTTCTTTTTTCTTTCTTTTTCTTCTTTTTGGAAAAGAATGAACATTTTATTTAATCAAGATTGGAAAAAAGAAAAGAATGGCAGTGCTAACAAATGTTTTGGAAGATTATTGAAATATGTGATTCAATCCTTCATATTCAAGCTTTTAACTTCTGATCCCATTAACTTTATTTACTGGGAGAAATTGGAATGGTTAGACATTCAGTAATGGAGGTCTGATTGTAAATGTACTTTCAGCTGAAAAACCAGAATGATTAAGATGATCCGGGACCATAGTGTTTATCGGAAATTTAATTAGGAAATTACAATTTTCTTGATGAGTATAATATTAATCGTGCACGAATACACCGGAACTATTTTAGCTCTAGAAAACCATGGGCCGTTCTGTTTCCTGAACCATTTTGTTCTTTTCCTCCCCTCATTTTTTTAATTTGAAGGTACTTTTTACTGTTAGAAGGATGAGATTTTTCTCCTCATTTAAATTAATATTTACAGTTGAAAACAAGTGAATTCTTCCCCAAGCTCTGTTTACTGTTCTGCTGTTTACTTTGTTTAACCAAGCTCTGAAAATTGACTTTCAGTCTTAGTTATTTAATAAATCATTGAAAGATTAATCAGGATCACAATTTCGCCACTGAAAGATTGAGGTGAATGTTTTTGATTCACTGTGTTTAAAGGAATAAAACATGCATGAAGTTCAAGAATTCAAGAATTTAGTGCCTCATACCAAAGGCCTCTACAATTTTCTTATGCACATACTAGTGATTTAGTTCATCCTTTCCTAAGATGCAGCTTAGTGTCAACCGAAGTGGCTATACCTGGGGGATATTTATGTTGGCTTCTGATGCTTTCTCATATGAGCAGAGATACTGGAAGGTTACAAAGCCATCACAATTCCATCCGAGGAAGAAAAGAAAAGTCAGAGATCCTTGTATGCTCAATTAGAAGCAGTGGCTGACATGAAATTTACTTATGTTGCTACCTGCCAAATCTATGGAAATCAGAAACGGAATGGAGATCGTCGTGCAACAGACATTCTGAATTTGATGGTCAAGTATGTTTTGTCTGCTGAAGTAAAAATGATTGTACAATCTCTCTGAGTTATTTTGTTCAAGACTCTAATTCATGTTGGTTCTTGTGTAGCAATCCATCTCTTCGTGTAGCATATATCGATGAGGTTGAAGAAAGAGAAGGAGGCAAGGTACAAAAGGTATATTACTCTGTGTTGGTGAAGGCTGTTGATAATCTTGACCAGGTAATTATCCTTTGAATATAGTGGAATTCTGGGCTTATGGTATTACATTTGCTGATTGGTTTTCTAAATCCTCTAAAGGAAATCTACCGTATAAAATTGCCGGGTGCCGTAAAGTTAGGAGAAGGAAAGCCTGAAAATCAGAACCATGCTGTAATTTTTACACGAGGAGAAGCTCTTCAGGCCATCGACATGAATCAGGTAAAACACTACATATTGGATAATTTGCTGCAATTGCAGTGTCTTCTGGGCAACTCTAATGATTTGTTGCACCAACTTCTTATAGGATAACTACTTGGAAGAAGCTTTCAAAATGCGTAACCTTCTAGAAGAATTTAATGAGGATCATGGAGTGCGTCCACCTACAATTTTGGGTGTTCGTGAGCATATCTTCACTGGAAGGTTGTATGAAAGCATTTTTGTGGTTTCTCCTCCCCACTTCCATGGGAACTATAACCTTTTTAATCCCGTTTAGATGATACATTATGAGTTAGTTCTGACATATTGTTTCATCTCTGCTGCAGCGTTTCATCTTTGGCTTGGTTTATGTCAAATCAGGAAACAAGCTTTGTGACCATAGGTCAAAGGGTTCTTGCGAGACCGTTAAAGTAAGTTTTGTCTATTGTACTTCCTTTTATTAGATAATAATTTTAGGTACAAAGAACTGCAGTGTTACTTCTTTTGAAGACACTGTAAATTGGAGTGGTAGGGGGAAAAGAAAAGGTATAAGAATGGAGCCATAAGCTTATTTTGGTGGGATTCTTCAATTGTTTGAATTTCTGAATTTTATTTATTATGTCAATGAAGTCTCTCAATCTCATAACCATTAATGATGACAATGTATCTCAAGTTATTGTTTGTTGGTTTTAGGGTTCGCTTCCACTATGGTCATCCCGATGTATTTGATAGGATCTTCCACATCACACGTGGTGGCATGAGCAAGGCTTCTCGGAATGTCAATTTGAGCGAGGACATCTTCGCTGGTAAGCATCTAAGATATCAGTTTCTTAAGATGCAGGTTATTTTAATTTAGTTTTTGATGCTTATTTTGCTCATTTAGGTTTCAACTCCGTACTAAGACGAGGGAATGTTACTCACCATGAATATATTCAAGTTGGGAAAGGTCGAGATGTCGGGCTCAACCAAATATCCCTCTTTGAAGCAAAAGTTGCATGTGGTAATGGGGAGCAGACACTCAGCAGGGATATCTACCGATTAGGACATCGTTTTGACTTTTTCCGCATGATGTCATTCTACTTCACAACTATCGGGTCTTATCTTAGCTCACTGGTAATTCTCATTTTCTTGCTAGCTGATGATGACTGGACATATACATGGTGGAAAAAATAAAATAGTTTATTTTTTATAATAATTAATAATTCAAATATTAGTGGACCACAATTGGATGGAGAAATCTTTTATTAGAAACCTGAAATACAGAATTTTATAAAAATAAAGTAAAAAGCCTTATTGAGTTGCATAAATCTAGATGAAAAATATGTTAAAGGAAAAATGTGAAGAAGATGAACTAAGAATCATATGATTGATTTTGTACACAAAAGACCAGCTATAATTTATAACCTTCATTATTGTTTGTTTTCATTTCTTGGTGAAAAAAGGGCTTTTAGAGTTGATTCTTTTTCACCTATTCTCAAGTTCCACTTGATGCTATAATAATATTAGTGTCACAGCCTTCCATCACTATGAGGTGTATAAGTTCCCATTTCCATAGGGTTGAGTAGTTCACTTTAAAACAGTCATTTATGAGGAGGAAGTATTCTTATTGATAGTTGCTGACATTCTGAATGCATTTAAGTCTAAAATATTAGTCAATACTAGAAGTGTGCCCCAGTGAGCTAGTAAGAGAGAGAGAGAGAGAGAGAGAAAGAGAGAGAGTTCATCCTCAGAAGATTATTTTTGCATTTATCGGAGGGTTGTAATTTACATTTCAGACAATCAGAACAGTAATAATCAAGATGAATCCATACGGAGAATTTGATTTTGCATGCTGAAATACACCTTTCTCCCAACCAAAAATAAATGAGTGAAAGCCCAATTTTCTGGCATTTAACTTTTATCTCTTAAACCGAAAGTCTGATATGAAAAAGACAATTCTGAATCTCAAGTAACTAAGCATTCGTAGCATAGGCTGCAATTGGAAAGTTTACTGATTTGGTTTATATGACTAATGAAATTTATTCAGCTAATGATAATATTCATATTATCATGCAGTTGATTGTCTTCACAGTATATGCTTTCCTGTACGGAAAACTTTATTTGTCATTAAGTGGATTGGAGGAGTCGATAGTTAAGTTCGCTGAAACCAGGAAAGATGATCCTCTAAAGGCTGTCATGGCTCAACAGTCCCTTGTTCAATTAGGTCTTTTGATGACCTTTCCCATGTTCATGGAGATGGGACTGGAGAAAGGGTTCAGATCTGCATTGGGTGACTTAATCATCATGCAGCTTCAGCTAGCTACTATTTTCTTTACTTTCTCTCTCGGGACGAAGGCTCATTATTTTGGGCGTACTGTGCTGCATGGTGGAGCAAAGTATAGAGCAACTGGTCGTGGTTTCGTGGTACGACATGAAAAGTTTGCTGAGAACTATAGGATGTATTCAAGGAGTCACTTTGTGAAAGGGTTGGAGATTATGATATTGCTTATATGTTATTCAGTATATGGTAAATCGACAAAAAATAGTACAGTTTTTGCGGTCATCACATTCTCACTGTGGTTCTTGGTGATATCTTGGGTGTTTGCTCCCTTCCTTTTCAACCCTTCAGGATTTGAGTGGCAAAAGATAGTGGATGACTGGGATGACTGGCAAAAGTGGATTGGCAGCAGGGGAGGAATTGGTGTGCCAGCAAACAAGAGCTGGGAATCCTGGTGGGATGAGGAACAGGATCACTTGAAGCACACTGGGATTTTAGGACGCGTGTGGGAGATTATTCTCTCACTACGCTTCTTTATCTATCAGTATGGGATTGTTTATCAACTAAATTTGACAAAGAGTAGCGAAGCTGGTGAAGATTTGAGCATCATTGTGAGTGTAAATGAGCTCTTCCTTTGGCATTTAATATATTTTATTTCAGCACTGTTTGATTTTACTTCCAAAGCACTAAAATAATTCCATATTATTTCCACCATTTGAAAACTGGCATAGTTTGAATTATAACATTCCAACAAACCAAAAAAAAAAAAAAGAATGAGAAAAGGATGCGTATGCTTTATTGAGAGAAACATTGATTGAAGTTATAAATTTTTTAATGGTTTCCAAATATTTATTTCTTCGTTTCCAAGTAAACATTGGATTCTAAGTACGACATTATGCGAGTTGTCTAATATGCATTTGCGATTCAGGTCTACGGCATGTCCTGGCTGGTCATTTTTGCATTGATGATTATCTTAAAGGTTAGTGCTCACGCTTAAAACGCTTATTCTACATCAGGAATATCTGATTTCTGGTCGTGGCTAGACTTCAATTTACTGACCGGTGCAACTTTATACTGCAGATTGTGTCTCTAGGTAGAAAGAAGTTCAGCGCAGATTTCCAGTTGATGTTTAGACTCCTTAAATTGGTTCTGTTTCTTGCTTTCACGGTCACTTTAGTCCTCATGTTTCTTTTCCTCAACCTCAAAGTTGGAGACCTCCTTCAGAGTTTGTTGGCCTATTTGCCAACTGGTTGGGCTCTTCTGCAGGTACTTGACCAATTTCCAAAATATTCTTTTTATGTCTTTTCTTTTCGTTTCTCTATGTAGTAAAGATTTGAATAAGGTCTTAAACGTCACACGCTAATGACAGCTCATTTTTTTAGTTTATATGCATTTGCATGTTGAACAATGATCCTTTTTAGTTGGATAAATGATCGTGGTTCATCCATCATGGATACATTTTAGCCGACGTGTTGAACCATCATCTTCTTTGATACGATGTTATACCCAGTTGCCAATAAGGAGAGCGTGGTTCAGACATCATTGCATAAGTTTTGACTGTTTGCAGTGTTTTAAACCTCTTTCCACTGATAAGTGACTTGTTGGCTTGGTCATATCAGAACTATGAAGTTTCAATTATTATACGTCATCAAAAGAGACTTCATTTGCTTTATTTCAATAAATATCTGAAGTAATATGAAATAAATCTCTGTTTACGCGGAAATGAATTCCCCGTTTACTAATCCTATATTGTCAAATGATCAGATAGCACAAGCATGCAGGCCAATCGTAAAGGGTCTCGGAATGTGGGGCTCTGTTAAAGCTATTGCACGAGGATATGAGTACTTGATGGGGCTGGTTATCTTTGTGCCCGTGGGTGTACTGGCATGGTTCCCCTTCGTCTCCGAGTTCCAGACCAGGCTGCTGTTCAACCAAGCCTTCAGCCGTGGGCTTCAGATTCAACGTATTCTGGCTGGTGGAAAGAAGCAAAACTGAAAAACTAGCATTTCGCGATTATTATGGTTGTAGAGATAAGAAAGCAGAAAACAGCAAAAGGGGTTTGCATGGTTTCATCAGTTTCAGACGAGATCAAACGTCGTGAAAGAGATTAATTCGACACCAAAATTTCTCCTCCAACTGCTCAAAACCCGCGTTGGAGTGCTTTATTAGAGAGTCATCGAACTTTTTGGCCTTTTGTGACAATTAAAAATCTACATTTGTACTTGTGTATGTGATCTTGTGTATTAGCAGCAATGTGCTATAAGAATCTTGTGTATTAGCAGCAATGTGCTATAAGAATCTTGTGTATTAGCAGCAATGTGCTATAAGAATCGTTATCTTGGTGACATTAATTTTTAATTTTTTAATAGTGATACCATGCTTGCTTAGTTTGTATTTTATGGGTCACAAATAGAATTTCATTGTTTAAATTAGAAATGATAAGATTACTAATTAACTGTGATTTGAACCAATCATTTACGGCATCAGTTAGGATTCACAAACTGACCATCCCATGCATAATATTATCATTTTGTTATACCTGTCTAAAATAATACAATTCAGCGCAACAAAATCTGACTTCAAAACTTTCTTCAATCTTCCAATGACTACTATTATAATTAAAAAGTAATATAATACCGGCCACCATGCAGCCGAAATCAAAACTATTATTTTCTTTTCTTATGCCATACGAAAAATGTAGAGTCGTCTCAGAGGCCATAACCCGCGAGCTGCGCTTTCTTTTAATTCCTGTTGATGGTTTGCTATCTTTGTTTTGATGCAACTCTTTTGTTACATGATCAAAATGCAATTCGTTAAGAGTTCATCTTGTTTCAGTTTATAATAATATTTATCATTTTTGTTGTAACACAAACGTGATGTGAGACGATCGTCTGCTTGAGCAGTACACTGTAAGCCTCTAATTTGTGATCTTTGATGGAATCTTGATGTTGTCTCGGGCCTCTCGGCGATTCCTAGGCCATGCTGTTGCTGATCTGCTACTGTTCTGCACTGAGGTGAACAGATTCTGTCCTTTAGTGTACATGATCAAATAGAATACTGTTATGTTGTCGTTGATTCTCAATCTAAAACCAAAATAAATGACCTATATATACAATTAATCTTGATTATTTCTGTTCGTATTCACAGGTACTAGTGAATTAATCTCATCATTGTCAGTATGGAATTCAAATAAATAAGTCAACAACGATACACCCAGCAGCTGCCTAAAAAATGCCAAAGCACTGCCTACAAACTTCCGTCCTGGACCTATCGGCGTGGCCAGCTCTCGTCCCCGTCGTGTATTTCTATAGGCGGCAGCGGCAACGGCAGCCAAATGGTTCTTCTAATTTCTTTGAGGCTGGTTTGCTAAAGGAGGCCTTCAGCAAAGTTCTTGCGCCATATTACCATGTTGCTGGAAGATTGGAAAGGGATAAAGAAAATGGCAGAATTGAGATTCAGTGTACCTAATGGAGAGCGAGTCTTGTTTATGGCCGCTGAAACAAGTTTATGTTATTGATGATTTGGGTGACTTTGAATCAATCTTCAAGCTTCAGAAACTTGTTCCAACAGTTGATTATACTGAAGATATATATCTTCTTATCCATTACAGGTGGCACAGGTGAACAATGATATACATTGAAGCAGAAAAATCAGATAGGGCTGATTCTCACAGAAACAAGTTAAAACTGGTGTCAAGTTTATTCATTTAATTGAAAAAGGAGATCAATATATTGGCACCGGGTTTACCTTGTTTCTATCGACGCTGTGTTAGCACTTTGTCTCGATGTTTATGATTTTTGTTCCTCTATGTATAGACTATTAGGTAACTCACTTCGAGTGCGGATGAGTTTGTCTTAGAGTTGGTTTATTAGCAATCCAGTACATTAATGGATGCAACTTCAACTTTCCAAGTTCATTGACGCTTGGGCTAAGATGGCATGTGGTATCGTTATTGGCAATCCATCGTTCATTGATCCGAAGTTAGTTGTAAATGTTGGGCTCTCAACTTCGCCTAAATTTCATCAATGCGACACACCATCATACGATGAACTGCGGGGATTATATGGTCTTTTAAAGCATATTAATTTATTTTTTGATTAATAAAATATTTGAGATATTTTTAATTGCATAAATATATATTGAAAAATATTTGTTTAATCATATTATATGTATTTATGTGATTATCATATGAATTTACAGAAGACATAAATACAAGTTATCTTATGATTAAATAAATTTAGTTTGCAGTTGATAAATAGAGTTGAGTGCTCTATTTATGTTTAGACTGTAGTAAATTTATTGAATGATTTATCTTAATCATGTATGAATTTACTAATATAGTTTGACTACATTGAGCTGGATCACATATGAGATTTAATTAATCTTAAAATGACTGTCAGACTTATTAAATTTCATAAGCATCGATTTTATTGTAATTTTAATCTTGAGTTAATTATGATTTCATGATTGTAATTGTTATTCCATTTGAGTTACCAATGGGCACGACACATACTTGTAGTCAAAATTATCCGGTATCTTGGTAGGAGCAATTATGAGTATTGGAATTATAGATTGACAATATAGAATTTGTACAACATATCTCTTGATAAGTTTTCGGCACTTGATCATAGAATTCTCTGGCGAGAGTGTGTCAACATATTTAGTATGTTGAAAATGATCATTAGAGAAAATCAGTAACAATCAAGGAACAAGATGTAATTAAATTGATTGGACAGTTGAGATATTGATTTAATTAATGATGTGGTATAAAAGATTGTACAGTAAAGAAATCAATGTGGCTTGAAACGAATTATTATTCGAACATACAATTATGGAGGTCAATTCCAATATTTTAGTAGAGTAGATTTGGAATTAAATAATTGAGATAGTTTAATTACAGGCCTAATTATTGTAGCCATTAATGTATGTTCCCAAATGATCCCTGGATTAGTTCATTTAATTGACTACACCACTACTGAATTAATAAGTAAGATAACTAGCTATTTGGGTCAAAAACCTAAATATATTATTTAGTGGGAGGCTCCATTAATATGCTTGAGTGTAAGGGGCCTTGTGTTATTTTACAAGGCGGGCCCCTATAACATAAGAACAATTAATGTGACTTTTGTTTTAATTATTTTTTAATTTAAATAAAAAGGGATTTAATAGAATTAAAAAATAAATAAATATGGAGCCTAATGTTTCCACTAAATATAAATATAAAAGGGCTTATTTTCTTCTAAAATAAAGAGCAGCCACTTTATACAGATTAAAGAAAAAGATTTTTTCTCTTTATTTTTAAGAAAAAAATTTCCTCGTGCTAGTTGCTTATAGTTGTGATAAAGGCGCCCACAAGTCAAGTACAGATCAAACTTGAGTCATAACTTGAAAGATTATTTGGTGGCGGATCATGATCTGACAGGAGTGATGATGACGGATCGTGATCTGGGAGCCTAAATCATCTTAGCGGAAAAAGCCAAATCGAATTTTCAAGGTACGATTTATAAATTATAAATTCTTATATATTGTATGAGGGCGATTTTAAAAATTTTTATAAAAATTTAAAAACTGATTTTTCTCCAACAATTAGTATCAGAGACATCTCATATTAATATATATGAATATTGTATGAAATCAATCTTGAAATTTATGTATTAGAGTGGCATAATTTATTCAGATATATATTATTTGTTTAATATATGGATAAAGCATGTTTTGGTTTATCTTAATTCATGGTTAGATTCTCTACTGTATTTTTCCTTTGGATTTGTAATAAGAGGAGTGATTTTTTATCACAATATTTTTCTCTTGATTTAGTTTACTGTAATAGAAATTTTGTAAGCCAAAATCGGCCTAGAAAATTTATAAATCACTGGAAATTTGCGGAAACTTGTGCGAGACTGCTGGAAACATGCGTTGCAACTGCGAGAAACTTGCTGGAAACCACTGCAAGCAACACTGCACACGCTGCAGCAGCGCGCGCGGCCATCGCGGCCAGCAGCGCGCGCGGCCATCGCGGTCAGCAGCGCGCACGGCACGCATGGCTAGCAGCGCGCGCGGCAACCAGCGCTGCCAGTAGCTGCCAGCAGCTGCAACGGCATGCAACGTGGCCAACGACGCGAGCGGAGGCTGGTCGCGTGCGCAAGATGGCTTCTGGCGGAAGGCGGCAGCTTCCCGGTGACGCGGTGACGGTGACTCGGCATTGGAGATAGTGGTTGTCCGCTGTGGAAACCATGAACAGCGGCTGGTTTTGTGGAGATGGCGGCTGGGGAAGAAAGAAAAAGAAAAATATGGATTTTAGGGTTTCATGAATTTTATCATTGAGGTCTTTATGGTTTTATAATTTTTTTTTTGGGTAGACACGTTTCAATTGTTTGCATTTAAGTCCAAAAACAGTTTTGGACTTTATTTATGCTAGTTTTAGGTCCAATTCAAATTGGGTTTAATGGATTAAAATGAATAGATAAAATTAAACACATTAATTTTATTTTGGTCTAAAAATTTTATTTAAAAAAAGAATTTTATTTATTTTCTTTCAAAATTAAAATTGGACCAACAATAAATTTAAAAGTCTAATTTTCCCTAGTCCATTAACAAATATAAGTCTATGGAAGATGGACATTAACAAAAAAACCAATGAAGATTAGGCTTAGGGTTAATGTATTTTTTTTTTAAGAAAGCCATGAATTAAAATTATTTAATTGTTTTTCTATATGCTATGTTTTGGATGATAATATGTTATGATAACATGTCATATATAATATGTAGTGTCACTTTATGCATAATGTTACATGTCATTCATTAATTATGAATCTTATTATATTGTTTGGAATTTACAAATACTTAAATAATATTGGATATCATTTAGATAATATTATAGGAAGCATGCAATTAACAATATGTATGTTTTAAAAAAGGAAAAACCAATTTTAAAATATTGAGTGGGAGGGAAAATTCAAGATAATTTTTCCCACGAGCTCCATTGTTAGTTCAATAATAAAATTATATATATACCTTGACTTCATGATACGATGATGCTCCCTACAGAGAGTATATTTATTAGATATTCTATTTGATGAACTTCTTCAAAGATAAAATTGAAGTATTTTTCAATTAATTGTTCACCCCAACGGTGACTATTGATATGAAAAATATGTAGATTGAAACAATAGTTATACACTTAACTAAAATTTATTATTAATCTTCCGAACGAAGCTCTGTTAACAATTTTAGGCCCAAAGGGATAACGATTATTATTTATCATATCTCTACATGAAAGTAAATAATCCAATAGATAATTGGGTCTAGTAAGTGTAGATATGACTTCCCCAACGGATAACTTGTCAAAGCCGTACTAGATTATCATTACAATAAATTAAAATGCATTTATGGTTTTTTGCATTTTTGTCATTTATTGTTAATATTGTTTCAAAGTATTTATGCATGTCTATTTTGTTTTTTTAGAAAATGTCTTCCATCAACCCATTATTAATTATTCTTGTTAAAAATGAACTCACTGGCGAAAATTATTTAGATTGGAAACGCAATCTATTTAATATTCTCACTGCTAAAGGTCGCAAATATGTGTTGACCCAGCCATGCCCTCCAGAACCAACGTTATACGATTATAGAAATCAGAGGGAGCCTTATGAGAAATGGTACGAAGCTAACAAAATGGCTAAGCGCTATATATTGGCTTCGATTTCTGTGGAACTGCATAAGAAACAGCAGAGCATGGAAACAACCACTGAAATAATGGCTAGTCTTCATCAGATGTTTGGGCAAAATACTCATTTTGTCAGAGAAGCAGCATTAAAACGTATTACGGATACTAAGATGGAAGAGGGCACAAGAGTTCATGATCATGTCCCCAAAATCATGGACTATTTGAATGAGGTAGAGATTCATGGTGTTTAAATCAATGATAAAACAAAGATTAACATGGTGATTGAATCTTTGTCTGATACATTCAGAAAGTTTAAGGTCAGTTATATATTAAACAATAAAGATATGACTTTAATTGAATTAATGCACAAACTACATGCTATAGAAGAATTTTATCATAGCAGAAAACTTCCTAAAAAAAGATTCTCTTTAAGGCTTAAGTCGAAAGACAAGAATAAGCAAGAAAGAGTTGGGATCGGCAAACTGTTCACTAAAATAAGTGGCAAACCAAGAGGCAAGTGTTACAAAAGTGAACAGAAAGGTCACTGAAAGAAAGATTGTCCTACGATTATTAAAATCAGGTATAAGAAGTCTTTAAGCTTCCTAATTAGTTCATACATCTATTGATTCATGCAATAGTGAATTCTAAAATAACTAATCTTATTTGTAATTCATATATTTGGTTTTCAGGAAACCAAGAGATTAAGTGAAGAAAGCTTCAAACAATAGTTGAGAACATGCTAGTTTATATCAATTGAAAAGCTAGATCAATTTTACGAGACTTTAGTTTTAATATTTGTCTTTATTTTTCCAAATATTAGAGGAATTTAATTTCGGTGACTTGTTTTAATAAACAGGAGTACACTGTTATTTTTTTATCCTCTATTTATTACTTATTTTGGTTATTTATAAAAACAATTTATATCATATAAGTCCATTGATCTATTCAAAGCAAGATATAATGATAAAGAGTATATGCATTTATCTAAGAAAAGATATGTTTATTCTAACCAATATCACATCTGATATTTATGCTTAAGTCATATAAAGTATAATAAGATTTTAAGAAAATGATTAATGATAGACTTGTTGGCCTATTAAGATTGATCATTGTAACTCTATAAATCTTATTTAGAAAAGTAATATGACGAGGATGCTCTTTTTGAGCTAAAAAGCATAACATTGTATTTGATGATTTAGCGCATACAAATGTATACAGACTAATCAGCTTACATATTATAAGAGGTTATGAGTATTCTATTAATCTTTTTTATGAATATTCATTTTATTTATGTTTATCTAAATGCGTCATGATTCCATTGCTTTTGAAATTCAAAAGAGTACGTGGATAAGACAGGAACATAAAAGAATTTCGATATGATCGAAATAAAGAATGTCTCTATGGAGAATTCAAGCTGTATTTGGTTGTTAAAGAACACTATGATATAATAATGTAATTAAATAGAGAAACAAGATTCTTTTGGATAAGATAAGATATATTCTAAGTGGTTTATCATTTACCTTTTTTATTCCAGATACTAGTATTTAAAACTGTAAAGTTTATTGAATTTAGTTTCATCTACCTCAGTGTTTACTACTTCAAGAAATTATGAAAAAGTCATAAACATGGTTTGAGACACATTCGTATTTGGATTTTACTAGTATTTATACTAGAATCAGAGATAGAGAAGATGAATTCGTGTTCAAAAGCTTGCATGTTTTAGGTATCTTAAAGGAATAAGGAAAAGTCTGAATTATAGTCCTCAAGATAGGAATGTATTTATAGACATATTCTTTACTTTCTTTGAGTAAGACTATATAATGACTTATAACCTAAGAGTAAGGTAAAACTAGAGTTAAAAAAAAGATCAGGTTGATACTCAGCTTTCAACACCTGTTATAGAACATGAAGAACAACAACATCTAGCTGATCAACACAAGATTATCCTTGAACAACAATCACTTTTAGAACCTCGTCGTAGTGGGAAGGTAACTAAGTTACCTGCAAGATACATGTTATTTGGAGAAACCTATATGACTAACTCATATGAACATGTACAAGATCTCACTAGATACAACGAAGCTCTAATAGATAGAGATGTTGAATTTTAGAAAAATGCCATGAATTAAGAAATAGAATCTATATATTCCAATAAAATCTGAGAACTTGTAGAGGCACCAAATGGGGTAAAACCTATAAGGTGCAAGTGAATCTACAAGAGAAAAAAATGAGTAGACGGAAGGATGGAAACATTTAAAGCAAGATTAGTAGTCAAAGAGTTTACTCAGAAAGAGGGAATCGATTATGAGGAAACCTTTTCTGCGGTTGCTATGCTTAAATCCATCAGGGTTCTGCTCTCCATTGCTGCAGTGCTAGATTATGAAATTTGGCAAATGGATGTCAAGATAGCCTTTCTTAACGAGCATCTTGAAGAAGACATCTACATGCAGCAACCAGATGGATTCGTACAAAAAGGCCAAGAACACATGGTATGTAAGTTGCAGAAATCCATTTATGGATTAAAGTAAGCATCCCGGTCATGGAACTTCAGATTTGATCACGAGATTAAATCGCTTGGATTCATTCAGAACAGTGATGAACCATGTGTGTACAAGAAGATTCAGAGAAAATTTGTAGCCTTCCTAGTTCTTTGTGTAGACGATATTCTCATGATTGGAAACAATATAGGAGCATTGACTACAATAAAGATTTGGTTAGCAAAACAATTTGATATGAAAGACCTGGGAGAGGCAAGTTATATTATTGGTATCAAATTACTACGAGACCGGAAGAATAAAACTTTAGCCATGTCTCAAGCGGTCTATATCGACAAGATCTTGGCTAGATTTAGCATGAAAAATTCCAAGACTGGTTTATTACCATTCAGACATGGAATTGTATTCTCTAAGGATTAATCACCTAAAATATCTGAAGAGATCGAGAAAATTAGATGAGTTCCCTATGCAGAAGCTGTGTGAAGTCTCATGTATGCTATGCTTTGCACTAGGCTAGGCGTCTGTTTTGCAGTAGGGATGGTTAGCAGATATCAATCTAATCTTGGACCTCAATACTGGACTGCAGTCAAGCATATTATAAAGTATTTGAAAAGAATTAAAAATTATATGCTTGTGTATTCTGGTGATGAACTTATTCTAGTGGGTTATACTAATTCTGACTTTTTGTCAGATAAGGATTCTAGAAAATTAACTTCGGACTATGTGTTTACATTAGGAAGTGGAGCTATTAGTTGGAGGAGTGTGAAACAATCTTGTATCACAGACTCCACAACTGAAGCTGAAAATGTGGCTGCATCTGAAGCTGCAAAAGAAGTTGTATGGCTCCGTAAGTTCCTATAAGATCTTGAGGTAGTACATGTTGTAACTGCACCCTTAAACTATTTTGGGATAATGATGGTGTGGTAGCTCAATCTAAGGAACCAATAAACCACAAGAAACAAAACATATTGAGAGGAAGTATCATTTTATAAGGGAATAATGTAGAAATGTTATATGACAGTGCCTCAAATGGCATTAGATGCTATTGTTGTGCAAATTTTGTTGAACTCGCAAGCGCACGAATCTATTGTAGTATAGACTAATGGTGACAAGTGTCCATCCCACGAGGAGGTGGATTTTAATTGTGTTCAGAATTAATTTTGTAAATGGGTGATTGGATTTGTGGTGGAAGTGATTCAAATTATCCTAAAAATTGGAATTGAAATGACGAGAAGAAATTAAAGAGAAATCTATTGAAATGACGTACTTGGGTATCTAGATCCGTATCAACATGCATCATAGGCTAAATATTCTTTATTAATACCAATTAAATCATAAGGGGGGAATCTACACCTCATGAACCACACTCTAATCAATATGGTGTTAAGGGCTTATCGTGCCAAATAATAATAACCTGATACTAGGGAGCCGGTGAAACCAAGGTGGTACTAGATAAGATTATGATTATTTGTCGACGAGAAGTCAAAACATCCACAAAAACTAGAGGGGAAGAGAAAATAAATTTACCAAATAAAGCCCATGACACATGTTGAGACTTCACCTTCTACCGAAGCTTGAAAGGAAATTAGCCACTCATAATTGAATTAGGGGCAAAATAGAAATTTATTAAAATACGTAGAAAATACAAGAAGGAGAAGGAATTACAGAAAATGGAGTCCAAAAATGGATTCAGAGGTATCAAATTAGGGGGGAGGCCCCCTTTTATAGATACATCGAGTAAATCATGGCCATTGGATTAAAAACAGTTTGGACGCTCAGGATTGCGCCACGTCATTAGTCAACAGTCCGCGTGAACAGTACACGGTTTGACCACGCGGATGAACAGTAACACAATTTGACCCGGGTTGAACAGTAACGTGGTTTGGTTGAAAATAATCCTATGTGATCCATGTACCGTACGCGAGATTTTTGGTCCACTGATATGCTGCCACGTCACTATCAACAGTACATAAGAATTTTAGTCCAACAGGATCGTGACACCTCATCAGTCAATGCCACATCATCGGTCAATGCCACGTCATCGATCCGTCTATGTGAACAGTGCCGTGAACAGTAACGTAGACAGTACCCGTACATGTGAATAGTACTATTTTTCCTTTTATGCTCCTCCTAAGGTTTTCGACCGTCCTGAGTTCAAAAGTGATGTCTGTTTTGTCATCTGATCTCTCGTTTATTGTGAAATGATCATGATACCCCTAAAATATATAAAATACTTAATTAAAATAAAACACACATAATTAAATTACAAGAAACTTAAATACATAAAAGTAAGGGTTGTTAGTAAGACATGAAATGTAAAATAACGATTTTCTCCTTTATAAATATGCATTTTCTAACATTCAACAGCTATATGGAAGATCTTATTACAATGGCCATTAGTGGGAAACCTTTATAACATGCACTTAGAGCCCTAAAGCATGTGCAATATACCAGATATGCTTTAAGAGCTAGTACGAGATTGTTGGGATTATATGCTCTTTTAAAGCTTATTAATTTATTTTCTGATTAATAAAATATTTGAGACATTTTCAATTGCATAAATATATATTGAAAAATGTCTGTTTAATCATATTATATGTATTTAGGTGATCATCATATAGATTCACAGAAGACATAAATATAAGTTATCTTATGATTAAATAAATTTAGTTCGCAGTTGATAAATAAAGTTGGGCGCTCTATTTATGTTTAGACTGTAGTAAATTCATACATGATTTATCTTAATCATGTATTAATTTACTAATGTAGTTTGACTACATTGAGCTGGATCACATATGAGATTTAATTAACCTTGAAATGACTGTCAAACTTATTAAATCTCACATGCATTGATTTTACAGTAATATTAATCTTGAGTTAATTATGATTTCATGATTGTAATTGTTATTCCATTTGAGTTACCAATGGGCACGATACATACTTGTAGTCAAGATTACCCGGTATCTTGGTGGGAGTAATTATGAGTATTGGAGTTATAGATTGACAATATAAAATTTGTATAACATATCTTTTGATGGGTTTTCGGCACTTGATCATAGAATTCTCTTGCCAGAGTGTGTCAACATATTTAGTATGTTGAAAATGATCATCAGAGAAAATCAGTAAGAATCAATAAACAAGATGTAATTAAATTGATTGGACAGTTGAGATATCAATTTAATTAATGATGTGGTACAAAGGATTGTGCAGTAAAGAAATCAATGTGGCTTGGGACGAATTATTATTTGAACATTTAATTATAGAAGTCAGCTCCAATCTTTTAGTGGAGTAGATTTGGAATTAAATAATTGAGCTAGTTTAATTACAGACCAAATTATTGTAGCCACTATTGTATGTTCTCAAATGATCCTCGGATTAGCTCATTTAATTGACTGCACCACTAGCAAGATAACTAGCTATTTGGGTCAAAAGCCTAAATATATTATTTAGTGGGAGGCTTCATCAATACGCTTGATTGTAAGGGGCCTTGTGTTATTTTATAAGGCGAGCCCCTATAACATAAGAACAAGTAACGTGACTTTTGTTTTAATTATTTTTTAATTTAAATCAAAAGGGATTTAATAGAATTAAAAAATAAATAAATATGGAGCCTAGAGTTTTCACTAAATAGAAATATAAAATGACTTATTTTCTCCCAAAAGAAAGAGCAGCCACTTTATACAGATCAAAGAAAAAGATTTTTTTCTCTCTAATTGTAAGAGAAAAATTTCCTCATGCTAGTTGCTTATAGTGGTGATAAAGGTGCCCACACGTCAAGTGCATATCAAACTTGAGTCATAACCTGAAAGATTATTTGATGGCGGATCGTGATCTAACAGGAGTGTGAAATGCTAGTTATGCAACCCAAGAGGGGGGTGAATTGAGATATTAAAAATTATTCAATTTTAAAACAAAACTCAATGTAAATTGAAGACGGATTTAAAGCAATAACAAATAAATCAATCAAGCACAATAAAAAGATTAAGGGAAGAGAAAACAACCACAATGATTTTTACGTGATTCAGCAATCCCTGCCTACGTCCACACCTCCAAGCTCACCGGGCTTGAGGATTTCACTAAGTAAGCCTTCAAGGCTTCAAATGCTTACAATTGACTTCCAAGGTGTCAATGGACCTTCACAGCTAGAGATTATCCCCAATCTCTTAACCCAAGTGTATCTTAACACTTACAATCTTTTGACTTGATTTTACAAAAAGGATTACAAATGAATTTTTCTCACACAATGTGTTTGATCACAAATGAAAGCTCAATGTGTGAATGAATGAGATGAATACAAAGATTAAAAACTCAAAGAAAGTTGTACTCTTAATATTTTGCTCAATGATGATCATTGGGATTGTTCTTGTTTGAATTGCATTGTGCTTATTTATAGTTGGAGCTGAAAAACTAGTCGTTATTGATTGTCTGCCCGTAAACATATCGCCATTAACTGTAAAAGGTTAACCGTTTATTCTGGTCAAATAAACAGTTGACCGTTTGTCACTATTGATTCACCGTTAATTTCCAGAGACCTGCAAAATAAATTTGGCTTAACCGTTCTCACTAAACGGTTCAAGATTAACAATTTGGAAATAATCGGTTCACCGTTTTTAGTAAACAGTTCACCGTTATTTTCCAAAATCATTATTTTAACAATTTTGCAGAACATGCTTTCTGGAAATTATCGGTTAGCTATTTTTAGTAAACGGTTAGCCGTTTGCTACAGTGATCGCTACAGTAAAATTACTTTTTAAAATTTATAGCTTGACCCCAAAACTTTATAAAATTATATTATAGCCTAAAATGTTATGAAAGCTTTCAAATAGGTCCAATTTCAGAATCTCTAAATAATGGCTGCTATTCCTAAAACTTTCTGAAATTATGATATGGCTCAAAATGTTATGAAACTTTTCTAATAAGTCCTTCTCCAAAATTTCGAGCAATACTTATTGATTTCAAAGTTTTCAAAACTCTTTCAATTAAATCATAAGCTTGAAAAACAAATAATTTCATAAATCATTTTTCCATTAAATATAGAACCTTTATAATATGAAAATAATGATTTATTTAAAATATATAAAAAAATAATTTGAGCTTAAAAGATTAATCATTCTTAATCTTGTTTGTTATCATAAAAATCAACATTATGGAATCATATATGCTAACAATCTCCCCCTTTTTGATCATGACAAACATTTCATGTATTTAAAGAATGATTCCACAACTTGCTCCCCCTAAATGTAAGCTTCTCTTACAATTTAGTTAAATTAACAAATTTAAATACATGTATTCTTCTCTCCCTCATCATCAAAAAGAAAACTTAGTGGAAATGAAAAAGAGTAGCAAATTTGTTACCCATGTTGTCCAAGTAGAAATTGGGATAGATACTCTCCCTAACAACAAGCATCACCTCAAATACAAGTTTAGTGATATCACTTCCAAAATATCATATAAAACAATGTAATCAAATCATCATCATATCTCAAAATCATCACCATAATCACATATCAATCATTAAAACAATACTCAAAGTGTATATTATTCTCCTCATTTTGACAATATCGAAATGATATATTACTTTGTCTCTTCTTTTGGACAACCAAAAAGTTTAAAATGCATATTATCCAAAATCATATTGTATGCTCCCCCTAAATATATGGCCAATTTTAAATTTTAACCAAAATGATTTTATCCGAAAACATATCACATTTATCTCTCCCTTCATTGTAAAAAAAAAAAAAAGATAGATAGATGCAATCGAAACAACATCATTCAAAAAAATAACTTGATGAAGATATTACTCATTTTGTACGAGCAAAAATTTCGACAGAGTCTCCCCTTAAAAAATGAACAAATCCTCAAATTCACAACATGGTTAAAAACGTTTCCATATAAGTTTAAACAATTATAACAAACCAACAACTCATTCAATTCATCAAGCAACGCACATATAATCGTTAATCATCAAAATCATCAAGAAATCAAGGGCCCGTTTGGTATCATTTTAGAGGCCCTGTTTTCATTTTCCTTTTCTAAATTTAAGTTAGTACGTGTTTGGTGGCTCGATTTCAAAAATCAAATTATAAAACAAATAATTTGAGATTCACTTTTATAACTATGAAAGTGAGAACGTGTTTAACATGTTCTCGCCGTATTCCAAAACTAAACTAAAAAATAGATTAAAAAATAAACTCCAGTGACTCTCACTTCATCCTTATCTCTTCGGGCTTATCTCTTCAACTCTCTCTCCCGATCTACTCACAGCGTTTACTCTCTCTCGGTGTGCTTTATCTCTTCGACTCTCTCTCGCGATCTACTCACAGTGGTTACTCTCTCTCGTTGTGCCCAAAACGGCTGCTTTACTGGCCGCCGCCACTGCTTCATTGGGCCATTGTTATTGCTCCATCTCCGCCACCGTCGCTGCTCCATCTCGACTGCCTCGACTGCTACTGCTCTGTCAGCTCCGTCTCTACTATTGTGAGTTGCTGATTTTTTTATTTTATTTGAGTAAATGCCCGCGGAACACCGTCACCGTACTTCGCCTTTGCTGCCTGCATGCTAAACCTGTTCAGCTTTGCCGTATAAATCTAGGCTGCAGCCTGCGGACTCCATTGACGAATCATTCATTGGAGCTTCATCACACAATTGTAGCAGAGTATCAAGGTAAATTATTAATTTTTTTTAATTAGATTTTGAATTATTTTAGTCATGGTGATTTGGGTTTTGGATTATTTTATATCTCATTTGGGTTGGGTTTACGTAATTTACATGATAGCTTTAATCTCGGTGGACATATATCATCATCATATATGTTGGAATTTTTCAATTATTCTATCAGAAGAGAAAGCTATGCAAATATGTTATTGAATTTTGGTGGCATTCTTGGTTGATTTTGAACTGTTAGCTAGCCTTTTGGCTGTACACAGATTGTCTAAACTTCATGTTTTCTTTGCATTTATAATGTCCTGCTGTGAAATTGAAGGATGTAAAGGGTGCTGAAACTTTCCACTTTGTTCTACTTAAATCAGTGTCCTTTGATTTAAAGACTTGGTCAAGTGTGTTGCTAAGTTTTGGAGACAAGAATATGCCAGTGGTTTCTTAAGTAAAATAGAGAAAGTAATTAAAGCTTGTTAATTATCAAGATTTATATAATTAAATCTCTATTTTCTAATATTTAGGCTTCGTGTTTGGTATTTCAGAAACAAGTATTGAAGCAAATTGAAGAGACTGAACTATTCAAACCGAAGATTTGTAAAAGCCGATGCTTGTGAAATTTGCTTGGGAAACTGAAGTTAGATGAAACTTGCTGCAAGGAGCCAGACGTGACATTTGTAAAAGCTGATGATCCAAAGCCTATGACATTGGTTTCATGGAAAGTAAAAGCCGGTGGCATTGATCAAGGAATTGACATTTTGTTAGTTCCTTCATCTCCAACAAATCAACTTAAGAAATTTGCTGCATTGAAGGATGTAAATGGTGTTAAGAATTTACTGTCTGTTATTTAGCTAGCCTTTTGATTGGGGAGCATGCATTTATAACTTAACAATGATATTTTGCAATAGTATTTGGGAACGTGGATGTATATACTTGGGTTATTTAACACAATCCACATTTTATGTGATTATATTGCAACTATTATATCACTTTATTATTTTGTGACTATGTTTTAGCAAATAGAAATGTGTACACTTTTATGCTATTATCCGAAGATGACTTTCAATGAGTTTTGTACGTTTGAACTATTTATTTATGTCGTGATATTTTTTAAGAGGTTATTTGGATAAATTATTTGCTTGGATTTTTATTTTAGAAGGGAAAATTGCTACAAAAAATAAATGTTATGTTGCCAAAAATTTTAAACTTTGCTTAATTTACGTGTATTCAATGAAGAATAATGATAATTTTTTTCACATTTTTAGTAAATAAATTGATGTAAAAATTCTTAAATTCTTTTATATTTTCTTTTTTTAAGTACTAATAAATATTGTTTTCTAAATATATAATTTAAATTAATCACCAAAACTATTTAATACAATGTTATGTAGTGAAATACCAAACATAATATAATTAAAAATTAATATTGGGAATTTGAAGGCATTTTTAAACGATGTTAAAAATTTGATTAAATTATTTTGTTGTATTTGTGTGTATTAGCTAAATAATTATTTTATGACTATAAATATAATGTAAATGATTAGTAAAAACTGTTTTTGAAAAAAATATTACCAAACGCATATTATCTATTTTTATCATTTTCAACTGTGTCTACCAAACGCATATTATTATTTTCAGTTTTAAAATATAGGATACAGAAAATAACACCAGACGCATATTTAAATTCGAAATACAGCAACTGTAAAATACCATTTTTATTTTCGTTTTTATTCTCAGAAAATACAAATTCAAAAACAATACCAAACATACCCCAAATCATCCCAAGTTTATGCCGCATTTTTTAAAATTGATCTTCGCAAAGAGGTTTTGATTTCTTTACCAAATTGGCATGCATATAATCAACTATCCAAGCTCCATAATTACCAATCACATTTATAAATCAAGACAACTAAACTCATCAAAGATCTAATGTGACATTTCAATATAACTTAAAATAAATCTCATACGCTTAAAATTCTCGAAGTATATGTATTTTTTTTTCGATATCATTTACAACAAGTAATGCATATTCAACAATACATAGATAAAGTACAACAAAAAAAATACATTCATTCACCAATCATAAATTGCATAAGATCAAATTTCATCAAATACAATGTAATCATCAAAGCACATTCCTTATCATCAAAACTTAAGTAAAGCATAAGTACATAATGGCAATATATAGATCATCAAAATCAACATAACTATTAAGAAAAGTCACAATTATGAGTTAAAGAACAAGTGATCAAATCCATTATTACAAATGCTTACATATATTTCTAAATGATGATCTAGTAATTACATCTTGTGATGGATCTCCTAAAATTAAATCCTTAGGGTGAGAAGAAACATACCTCGACTCTTTAGGGAGCGTTTAAGAAGTACCTTCATTTTGCTCCGCATTTGTTTCTTCATATTGCTCCTCTTGATTTTCAAGCGGTGTGTTCGTTTGGCTATCCTTTGATGAATCTTCTTGTAGCTTTTCATCTACATTATCATCAACAACAACTTTCTTCATAGAGGAAGAATTAGACTCATCAAATATAACATGTATAAATTCTTCCACAATCAAAGTTCTTTTGTTATACACTCTATAAGTTTTGCTTGTGTTTGAATAGCCAAGAAAAATACCAAAATTTTGGATCAAATTTGCCAAGATTATCTTTTGTGTTAAAAATAAAACATTTGCATCCACAAACTTTGCAATAACTAATGTTGGGTTTTCTATCTTTCCAAAGCTCATAGAGAGTATTATTGAGATGATGTTTAATCAATGTGGTCCTAGCTATTTTTGAATAAACCTATTCTTTCTCTCTATAACTCCATTTTGTTGTGAAGTCCTAGGTGATGAAAATTTATGCACAATGCAAAATCATTACAAAAAATCTCAAATGCATGATTTTCAAATTCTCTAACATGATCACTTCTAATACAAGAAATAACATATAACTCATCTATCATGCATATACATCACATAATCATGAAATTTGTAAGTATTCAAATATTAATAATTCAAGCATATCACTCATTTATCAAGCTTAGGCATTACATAATCATCAAAATCAAACAAATCTATCATGATGAGTTGACAAGCTATCATCATAAATATATAACCATACATCATGATAAAACACTCAATGTTAAACACAATGATAATTCAATCATGTAAACATACAAGTATACTTTCACAAATTCAAGCTACTATCCATTTTTCATGATCTACTCAACATAATAAATAGGCAAGATAAACTTATCCACTTCATGTTAATGCACTTAATGTTATAATACCAAATGAAATGTTAAATATTTACTAAGATTAAAAAGACCATCACTTATAATCAATAAGGCAAGAATTGTTACCAAAACAATTAAATCATCTTGCCTCATCTTTTTCTCCTAGATCATACTTAAGTGATTATCCTCACAAGCTTTCATCAAGGAACTCTCCACCATTCTTTGATTGTGGTACCTACAAAGAAAACATTCACGTTGTGCCCTTTGGTACCCAAATACTCTTGGGTCCTTGAGTGTTAGATCTGATTCCTTTTGGAACCCAAATACATTTAACTCCATAATATACATTTCTCTTAACTGGACATCTAAAACTCATATGACCATTTTAATTGCAATAATGACAAACAATTTTATGATCACTTGTGGAGGTAGCCTTAACAAAATAATTCTTGTAATGTTTTTGTTTCAAGTTAGGCTTATATCCAAGTCCTCCTTTATCAAATACACATTTTTTAGAATTGAGCAATTTTTCTAAGTTCTTTTGACCATTTGTGAATTTTAAGACAATCTCTTTTAACACATTTGCTCCTCCTCTTAAGCACTTCATTTTCTTTCATTAATTCATCAACATGTGATTTCTCATGCTCATATGAAGTACTTTGTTTACATGTAAATGATGCAATCCTATCATGTAGCATTTCATTATCTAATTCCAATTCTTTGATATTTTCATTTAATAAAACATTGGATTTTTGCAGGGCATCTTTTTTATTTTTCAAGTCATCTACATGTGATTCTAAATGCTTGTGTAAAATGCTAGATTTCTCATTTGATAAAATAATTTTATCATGTAATGTTTTATTCTCTAATTCTAGGCTTGTAATTTTTGCACTTAGAGATTTATTTTCATTTTTGAGCTCTACTATTTTCTTTTTAAGACATGCATTCTTTTTACCAATTTTCATCCACTCATTATACAATTCTTTAAAAGCATCATGTAATTCATCATAAGTAGGAAGATCATTTACCTTATCAAGTTCATCATCCAATTCATCTCCAATTGCCATAAGTGTCAAATTCGACACTTCATGAGATTCCTCCTCATTTGTAGTCTCCTCATACACAACTTCAAGTTTTCTCCATATTTCATAAGCATTAGAACAATTTGAAACTCTATGAAATTCCTTTTTATCTAAGGCACAAAATAAAGCATTCATAGCCTTGGAATTTAAAGACATATTTTTCTTATCCAACTCACTTAAGGCATTCTTCTTAGGAATGAATGAACCATCACAAACTATTTCTCATATTTCATAATCTAAGGCTTGTAAAAACACTCTCATCCTAGTTTTCCAGTAAGGATAGTCATTACCATCAAAGAATGGAAGTCTAGTGGTGGATTGGCCTTCCATGAAAGTTGAACTAATTTGGGTTGCTATTGATCTTTAACTCTAGACGGTTAAGTCTACACAAGAGCACCTCGCTCTGATACCAAATGAAATGCTAGTTATGCAACCCAAGAGGGGGGGTGAATTGTGATATTAAAAATTATTCAATTTTAAAACAAAACTCAATGCAAATCGAAGACGGATTTAAAGCAATAACAAATAAATCAATCAAGCACAATAAAAAGATTAAGGGAAGAGAAAACAAACACAATGAATTTTCTGTGGTTCGGTAATCCCCGCCTACGTCCACGCTTCAAATGCTTACAATTCACTTCCAATGTGTCAATGGACCTTTACAACAAGAGATTATCTCCAATCTCTTAACCCAAATGTATCTCAACACTTACAATCTTTTGACTTGATTTTACAAAAAAGGATTACAAATGAATTTCTCTCACACAATGTGTTTGATTACAAATGAAAGCTCAATGTGTGAATGAATGAGATCAATACAAAGATTTAAAGCTCAAAGAAAGTTGTATTCTCAATATTCTTGTTTGAATTGGATTGAGCTTATTTATAATTGGAGCTAAAAAACTAGCCGTTATTGATTGTCTGCCCGTAAACGGATCGCCGTTAACTGTAAAAGGCTAACCGTTTATTATGGTCAAAGTTACCGTTGAGCTGAATTTCAAATAAACAGTTGATCGTTTGTCACTATCGGTTCACCGTTAATTTTCAGAGACCTGCAAAATAAATTTGGCTTAACCGTTCTCACTAAACGGTTCAAGATTAGCAATCTGGAAATAATCGGTTCACCGTTATTTTCCAGAATCATCATTTTAACAATTTTGCAGAACATGCTTTCTGAAAATTATCGGTTAGCTGTTGTGCAAATTTTAATGAACTCGCAAGCGCACGAATCTATTGTAGTATAGACTAATGGTGACGAGTGTCGATCCCACGAGGAGATGGATTTTAATTATATATAGAATTAATTTTGTATGAGATGATTGAATTTGTGGTGGAAATGACTTGGAATATGCTAAAACTTAAATTAAAATGACGAGAATAAATTCTGAAATTGGAATTGAAATGGCGAGAATAAATTGAAGAGAATTCTATTGAAATGACGTACTTGGGTATCTGGATCCGTATCAACATGCATCATGGGCTAAATA
>MKYO02011342.1:353188-431256 GCA_002013955.2 Citrus medica | reverse complement strand
AGAAAATACAAGATGGAGAGGGAATTACAGAAAATGGAGTCCAAAAATGGATTCAGGGATATCAAATTAGGGGGGGGAGGCCCCCTTTTTATAGATACATGGAGTAAATCATGGCCATCGGATTAAAAACAGTTTGGACGCTCAGGATTGCGCCACGTCATCAGTCAACAGTCCACGGTTTGACCACGCGGATGAACAGTAACACGGTTTGACTCGGATGGACAGTAACACGGTTTGAATCGGATGAACAGTAACACGGTTTGAATCGGATGAACAGTAACACGGTTTGACTCGGATGAACAGTAATGCGATTTGGTTGAAAATAATCTTGTGTGATGCATGTACCGTACGCGAGATTTTTCATCCACTGATATGCTGCCACGTCACCATCAACAGTACATAAGAATTTTAGCCCAACAGGATCGTGACACCTCATCAGTCAATGCCACATCATCGGTCAATGCCACGTCATCAATCCGTCTATGTGAACAGTACTGTGAACAGTAACATATACAGTATTGTATACGTGAATAGTACCGTACATGTGAATAGTGCCATTTTTCCTTTTATACTCCTCCTAAGGTTTTCGACCGTCCTGAGTTCAAAAGTGATGTCGGTTTTGCCGTCTGATCTCTCCTTTATTGTGAAATGACTATAATGCCCCTAAAATACATAAAATACTTAATTAAAATAAAACACATGTAATTAAATCACAAGAAGGTTAAATACATAAAAGTAAGGGTTGTTAGTAAGACTTGAAATGTAAAATGACGGTTTTCTCCTTTATAAATATGCATTTTCTAACACTCAACATTAGCCATTTTTAGTAAACGGTTAGCCGTTTGCTACAGTGATCGCTACAATGAAATTACTTTCTAAAATTTACAGCTTGACCCTAAAACTTTATAAAATTATATTATGGCCCAAAATGTTATGAAAGCTTTCAAATAGGTCCAATTTCAGAATCTCTAAATAATGATTGCTATTCCCAAAACTTTTTGAAATTATGATATGGCTCAAAATGTTATGAAACTTTTCTAATAAGTCCTTCTCCAAAATTTCGAGCAATACTTGTTGATTTCAATGTTTTCAAAACTCTTTCAATTAAATCATAAACTTGAAAAATAACTAATTTCATAAATCATTTTTCCATTAAATATAGAACCTTTATAATGTGAAAATAATGATTTATTTAAAATATATAAAAAATAATTTGAGCTTAAAAGATTAATCATTATTAATATTGTTTGTTATCATCAAAATCAACATTATGGAAACATATATGCTAACAGAGTGGTGGTTACATATCGTGATCTGGGAGTCTAAATCACCTCAGCGGAAAAAGTCAAATTAAATTTTCAAGGTACGATTTCTAAATTACAAATTTTTATATATTGTATGAGAGCGATCTTAAAAGTTTTTATAAAAATTTAAAAACTGATTTTTCTCCAACATGAACAACATCCCTACTAAAAAATTAAAAAAAAATCAATTAAATCCTAAGCCTATTTTCTCCCCGTTCTTCATTGCTCAAATCAAGAAGCTTAAGGAGAAATCAAAGAAAGATCATGAGCCCACTATCAAGATTACTAAGCTTGAGATCCTAGTGGCACGTACATGGCGTCGCATGTGCAAAACACGTGGATGGTCGAATGATCAAGCCAATAAGTTACACATGGCCATAAATAAACGATCAAGATTTAATCCTCCACGTACTCCCAATTGGGTATATTGGTAATGTAATCTTTACTGCTGCATCAGTTGCCTTATCGGGTCAACCATCGTGTTTTACAACAGAAAGACCTCATGAGCCCACTATCAAGATTACTAAGCTTGAGATCCTAGTGGCACGTACATGGTGTCGCATGTGCAAAACACGTGGATTGTCGAATGATCAAGCCAGTAAGTTACACATGGCCATAAATAGACGATCAAGATTTAATCCTCCACGTACTCCCAATTGGGTATTTGTGTAATGTAATCTTTACTGCCGCATCAGTTGCCTTATCGAGTCAACCATCGTGTTTTACAACAGAAAGACTTCATAAAACTTTGAAGTGAATGGATGATGAGTATTTGAAATTAGCTCTAGCTTATCTATTACAACTACTTGATCTAATAGTTTTAAGAAAAGGATCACACAGTTTTATGAGTCCTAATCAGTATATCCAATTTGTGTCATATGCCTATTTATGAAGAAAATTTTGGCTGGGGGAGGCCAATATTTTTTAGGCTACTTATCACTGCAGACGGAATAACACACATTTTACGAAGTCCTAACAATGACGGCAGCTTATATGTGGTCATAGACTTGGAAATCCAACACAATAAGCTCTTCAAGAAGAAGTTTTATGAGAACTCTCATCTCTGGCTAAGGGTCTTGACTAAAATTTTAATCCACCTTTTATGTGAATTTTATTGCATGTACCTCTTCAATTGTATGAAATTCTAGTTTGTTGTTTTATGTTATGGTCTTTACCTAAACTAACCCAAGGAGAAATAATCAGTTGGACCTTAAAAGTTACAGTAATAAAGTTGTTTGGAATTGAGATTAGTCGGTTGGTACTTTAAAAGTTATAGTAATAAAATATTTGGTGAACACTAATTGTTGTAACTTACAAATTATGTTGATATGATTTTTCAATTGTATGATGAAATTTATAATATTTTTAATAATTTTATTAAAATTATTATTTAAAAATTATATTTACTACATACTATTAATTTTTATTTTATAATTACATCTTTTTTTTCCACAGAAGCTATAGCATCCAATCCCAAACAGGACTAAAAATAATCCTTTTACATTGGTAGTTGTTGTAATTTATTGTAATTAAGAAATAATTTCTGTCATGAAAATACTTTATAAATTGTCATAAATTGTACTAAAAACTCATTTGAGGGAACAAAAAAATATTTTCGAGTGTTTCTTAAAATGAAAAGGTTTTGTTGGCGTTGGTCTAATAGAGAAAAATGATTTTGTATTTTTTTTCCTCATTCAGTTTAAGTTAGAGAAAACTTCAGGACTGGTAGGATAAAAATTCCCTAACTTGTGCCAAATTCAAACCATATAACTGTCAATTTATTGCGTAAAAAAAAAAGAAATAAGGTTGTGTTTGGGTATTTTACGAATTACCAGAATCTAGTTAATAGCTTATAAGATGTTTCCAAAATAAATAAATAAATAAACTTACGTCCAAATCTTAAGTTAAAATAGCTCATCGCTATATGATATCAAGTAAAATCAGTAACGTAAGTGTTGTTCATTTGTTGAAAGGCATTTAAATAAATTATGCATATATGAAGAGTTTTTTTTAATATATTACAATCAGAGCGTTGTTGGTATTTACAATAAGAAATCAGTCGGGATTCTCCTGAATAATCATATTGCAATACAGCCCGAATGTCAACCATCACTTAAAGTTAGAGGGAGATCTTACCCTCACTATTAATATTGGAGGGAGATGGATTCTACCTCAATATGGGGAGCCTACTAGCCCCCATTATATGTAATAATTAGGGTTATTATCATTTTACTACTTCAAAAATTGTCAAATATCAAATAACTACAACAAGTATTGTCTTCTATCATTTTCCTACTATATATTTATAAAAATATCATTTTACTACTTTTCTATTATAACCGTTAGTTGACCAGTTAGTTGACTAACAAAATATCAATTTCACCCTTTATGATTAAAAAAAATACTTGAAACTTATTTAAAAAATATATTTATAATATATTTATTAAAATGGATATAAAATACCAACATAATTCTTTTTGCTAGAATTATGAAAATGAAGCTTATTTACAAAATAAATTTATCTTATTATTTTTTAATGAAGTTTTTTTTTAAATCATGAAGGGTAAATTTAGTATTTTATTAGTCAATTAACTAGTCAACTAATTAGTCAACTAACGGTTGTAACGGAAAAGTAGTAAAATGATATTTTTATAAAGATATAGTAAGAAAATAATAGGAGACAATACTTGTTGTAGTCATTTGATATTTGGTAATTTTTAAAGTAATAAAATGATAATAACCATAATAATTAAGATTTGCAAAAATTTTACTGTGATTTAATGCATCTTATTAATTCTATATTTTAAAATATAATAATAGGATGTGTGATTTGTGACCCATAATCTTTACAACACAATTGTGACATGTGTTTTCTTTTGCAAAACATACCTAAAGCCCTTGATATATTAGCGAAAAATAATTTTTTTCTCAGTTCTATTTTAAAATACATTAAGACCTTCGATGATGTTTAAAATAGTAATACCTAGAGGCTAAAGTCACTTAAGCCGATATTATTTAGGTGTTTCTTAGACAGATTGTATAATGATTGACTATGAATTTTCACGCGTCAATGTGGTGGCACAAATGTTAGATGAAAGAATTATATGGGCATAATAAATTTTGTTAATTGAAAGAGTTCAAAATGAACCCTAATGCTTCATAAAACTAGCAAATCATTAAGAAGAAAAGAATGCATACCTTTTGGCCTCTTAAGACTTTGAATTATTAATTACTCGTTTATTTTGGTTTGGTGGTATATGCAAGGGGCTTTATATTCTTAATTATTTATTTATTTTGTTTTGGTAGTGTTAATAAAGCTGGTAAAATTTGACACAAATTAATTATCTGACACGAGCACAATACAAATAAATTAGTATAGGTCGTCAAAATTGATATGATAATTAAACGGACCGCATCCAGATCGACACGATGTTGGACTAAGGTTAAAGATTTTGAAATCAATTTGTAGATTCTCATCATCAAAACTTAAATATTGGACATGATTTTCTTTTTTCTTTTAATTTGGGAAGGATGAACATATATATAGTATTTCATTTATAAAATTCTATATAGATTTAGAACTTTTATAATATAAATGTGTACTGTTTTGGTAGATATATATTACATATATGTATTGAGGTGTAAATTTTTTATGTAAATCTTGTTAAATATATAGATATTAAGTAGGTTATTGGGTAAACCCTTTATTTTTCGTATTAGTTTAGGGTCTCAATATTTTGAGACAATTATTATATGGGTCGTATTTGGGTCAATTTAAATTTAATGTGACACGAACACGATCATTGACCCGTTTTGCCAACTTTAGTGGTATATGTAAAGAATTTCAACTAAATTTATTCAGATTTTAGATAAAAAAACAAACGCTACCAAAGTATCACTATAGATAAATTAGTAAATCACTAAAAATTATAAAAAAAAACCATTGTAGAATTTAACAATATCACATATTGAGTGATATTTAGAAATTTAATACTTAAAACAAAAAACTTAAATTGTGATATTACATAACTTAATCCCTCCTATATCAAATTCATGGTACCGCCACACCACTAGGCATATGAACTGCATTCCAGTAGCTTTGTTTATATAATGATGAATTTATGGGCGAAGTAAATACAATAGGAAACAATTTCATCATCCCCACCTTATTCTTATTTTTCATCCATTTTCTGTTACAGTAAGTGTTATATTAATGCATCTTGGCAGAGGAAGAGGAAGGTACAAACCTCAACAGTGGCAGCCTTAAAGGCCGCAAGAAATTAATTTTTAATAATCCTGATTTAACATGTCAATTTTGCTTTTAAAGGACACCATTAAACATGGCCAAAGGGCCAGGTTGGCCATCAAATGAAGGCTCATGGGGTTCATGCTCATGTGCCGTATCTTTCATGTGCTTTGAGTTGTGTTGTGCCATACCTAAGTTTTTTTTTTTTTTTTGTTTCTCTTAAGCCCTTGCACAGCATGTGCATGCTGTGCCCAGACATACCTTACCATGCCGTGCTTAAGAAAAAAGTATAATATTTTTTTTAATATTTTAAAGAGAGCATACTAAGTTGGTGATATACTTTTTTCAAGCTCATATACTTTTTTTGAGTCTATATGTCTTTAGTCAAATTTAATAGAATCAAAAGTTCGAAACTCATATCTATATCAATAATAATAAACTAATGATAGTAAGAAAATATAATACTAACTATTAAGTTAGACCATATAGTATTAAAATTCTTTTTGAATACTTAACTATAACAACAACAACAATAATCAATGTTTCTTAAGGGTTAACTTAATTGATAACTTGGACTTACATAAAATCATAGATCATAGTTCATAATAATATTAATACATACATGTTATAAAATCATGATATTTATAATTTTATTTATAAAAATCATGATATCATCTATTCATTTAATAAAATACAAATGTAACAGAATTAGAGTATTTTTTTAAACTAAGAATTAAATGAATTTAAAAGACTTATACTAATAAAATATATTAAAATGTTCAATTTTAAGTTATTTGTAAAATCATAAAATTAAGTTTACTTTCATTAAAAATGAAACATGCTTATTGTAGGTCTTTTCACATGTCGTGCTTTAGCTCATTTCTAATTATGCCATACTTTTAAGGCCCATGTGCTTGAAATTCTCCATCTAGCTCAGCCTACCTGCGTGCCTATTGCGTGCTCTACCAAAACATGTTTGTGTTGTATCATACTCTACGGACATGTGTCGTGCTTGTGCCGTGCCATGAGCCGCCAAGCCCGCCAGCCATCTTTAGACACCAAGTTTATTCACATAATTATGATGACGATTCTTGGTCCTAAGAATTCCAAATAGAAGACAAGTGGCATTATACATTGCAAAATCAAGAGGATTAAAGTAACTGGTATTTGGATAATGGGACAACTAGCCACATCACCAATATGACACACTATGCAAACCCACAACAAGTACAAATGCTACTCTATTGTCAATTTGGTTTTAGATTAACCATATAATTTGCATCTGTATGTGAATTTTAGCAAGCCAACTGATACATGATATGCTTGTCTACAATTACGTATTCTTCATAATTAAGAAGGCTAATGTCACTACCTAAAAATCAACATTGGGTACAAAGGCTACTCCAACCCATTAGGAATGTATTTCAAATTTCAAGGTGGACCCAAACCACTATGCTAGAGTAATCATTGTAGATTGTGGTTTAAAAGACACAGATGCAGTGAGACTTAATTCACACTAAATCCTCAGCCAAGCCTAAACAAGAACATTAATCTATAAGAAAATCCTTGTTGAATGAGCAAATGAGAACCAACAATTATAGAAAGCCTATAAAGACCTAATATTGTCTAGTGTTACATTGGGTGGCAAGATCAGTATCTTTAATCCAGTGGACAAATCAGTATTTGAATTTGGGGCTAAATCTAGCATAAATCAATAAAACCTTCAAGAAGACATGTAAAATCCTAATTTTGACCCAGCTCTTTTCCTACCCCCACAAGGTAGATACTTCCTGGCTAAAAAACCTTATTTAGAATACAAATCCCAAATTTCTAACTCAATTAGAAAAATTACTCGATTCTATCCTTAAAATATGAAAGAATCCTGAAACCTTACTTTGTGCCACTATGATTCATGCTACCTTATAGGAGTGAGATTCTTAAACTTTGTCAGTTAGGTTTACCACTGAAACTTATAAATACAACACTTCATACAGTATCTAGGATAGAATAACCTACCCTTAAGCACTTTCCAGAAACCTAATTTAGCAACCTAAACACCCTATAAGTAATAACCTCTGCAACCGTCTTCTCTCTTTAATCAAGGATTGCTCTTCATCTTGACCAAAAAACCCTAGTTTAGATTTCTTCAATCTTAAAAATAAACTAGTCGTCCTTGCCATTCGATCGCCATTAAAACATCTTTCTTGTTTTAGAGAAATCCTTTGTTCTCAATCAAATGCCTTTAAAACATCAAACGTTGACCTTAAATCCAAGGAAGTGTTAAGATAATATTCTTGAATTCACCACCCCAATCCTTTTACTCTTGCAAACCAGTGTTACAAGCACCCTAAACACAATTCTATCACACTTTATGGGTTTCAATTATCTCCAAATTCCATATTTAAGCCTTAAGCTCTGTTTGATATAACTTTTTAAATAAAGCTTATTTAAGTAGAACTTTCATTAGTAAAGTTTTTATAAGTAGAGCTTTTACTTAAAAAAATTTTAGTTGTTTGGTTGTCAATGAGAGTTTTTATTAAAAATTATAAAATTACTTTCATTCGCAAGATTTTTAAAGTTATGTTATAAAAAGAATGAAATAAGATTGTTAAATAAGTAAAAGATATTTTAGACAATTTAACATTTAAAAAAAGTAACCTCTATTTTCAAAAATCCAAAATTTGAGTTTTTACTAATAAAGGAAACTAATTTATTTAATCTTGAAAACCTCTACTAAAAAAGCAACCAAACAAAAAAAACCGATAAAAACTTATTAAATTAAATAAATAGTTATAATTATTAAATAAACAATACCAAATAAGCACTTAAATCGCGTTAGGATTTTTTATTAGTTTTTTGCCTTATTAGTCGCTAAGGTAGGATTCTAAATCCTAATTCTCCATTATTTACGAGTATAATCTAGGCCCATACCACTACTCACAGTAGGGGCCATTACTATTCAATCCCATATCTGCTATTCAACACACAGCCATAGTCAAAGCTTCAACATGAGTCTATTCAGACTGGATCAGCGCCTTGATAACCTTATGAATCTTAGTCTTTGAACTATCTACGGACTGACGGATTAGCATACCACATTCAGCCCAAGTCACAGATCAGACCCAATTCTTGTTCCTAGTTAAACAAGGATTATCTCCAATTAATATAGAGGAGACACATGGACGAATGGAAATCCTACCAGACCAACACTATATTCAAAAAATATCTCTATTAAATATACTTATTTCTTAAACTATGAAACTGAATCCATTTATTTATTTTTTATTTATAAAAGATATAAATGTCAAACAACTATATTTAAAATATTTTTTTCATTTATAAAAATAAACAAAATGCTACTTATATTTAAATATTAAAAAAAATAAAAAATAAATATTTTATTTAAATATTTGTTTAAAGACTCATTTAAAATTCAGTCAAATTCAAATATATTCAAATTTCAGACCAAAAAATAAATACCACCTAAGTATTACTATTAATTTATAAGTTAGTAGACCACTAAAAATTGCAAGTAAGCCATTATACAATTTAAACAAAATCACACGTCGAGTAGTAATTATAATTTTAATATTTCAAAAAAATTAAACTGCGATATTGTATAATTTAATGCCTCTGTATCAAATTCCTAACACGTCACTGGGTATATGAATGCATTCAAGTCGCTTGAGTTTGTATGTACTGATGAATTTCCTCATCCTCACCAAATTCCTGATTTTTGTATTAATACATCTACGCAGAGAAAGAGGAAAATAGAAACAGCGGCAGCCTCAACGGCAGCAACAAATTTATTTTTAATAATAAACCTGATTTGACATGCCAGATTTGCTTCTAAAGAAGGCCTGATTCACGCCATTGACGAAAATATGATGAGGACTTTTGGTCCCAAGAATTCCAAATAGAAGCTGAGTGGCGGTATGCATGTGAAAATCAACAGAGTTACAGCAACTGGTGTCCGTGTAGTCGGGGGGCAACTTTCCACATCGGATATTATAAAGCAAGCTGGGTCAAGAAGAGAGAGAGAGAGAGAGAGATATAAAAAAAATTAAAGAAGAAAAATGCCGATCCTACTTTGAAATGACTTCTTATTTTGATTTTTTTTAGCTACAGCTAATCAGCTATCCGGTTTTCAACTCGAGAACACTTGCCGAATTAGGTTTTCTTTTTATTCAACTTGTTGAATAGAATTTTCAAAAATAGTTTTTGTAAGTAATGTCTTTGATAAGAAATTATTCGATGTTTGATTGGGACTCGCCCACGTTGCAACAGTTGCAACGTACCAGAATTTTTGAATTTTTGTATTTTTGTGACTTCAGTTCTTTACCGTCCGATTTAGTGAAAAAGTACCGCCCATGGTGAGATGGGTCTATTTAGTAATTAACGCTATAGTTCCTATTGTTTTAACAAAATTCAAAAACGTTAAAGAGTTACAACTTTTAATGCATAAGTCCGAATTGTCTCAAAATTATCAATCATTAGACAATTAAAATTAGGAAAAATTTATTTAACATTTTCATTATTAAAAATATAAAATAAAAAAAAATAAGTAAATTTAATTTTTGAATTAAATTTAAATTTAAATTATTAAAAATTAATTCAAAAAGCATTCTCAATTTCTTCATCTCATCCATCTCATGTACCATGAACTGGAACCGAAAGTAATTAAAAAAATAAAAAAAAATAATCATAGAATGAAATAATAGATATCGTCGGTTCAAGTTAGAAAAACATTAACCAATTATTCCTTTCATTAGCCTAAGCCATTAATTTGGTTTAGTACCTGAAAGTTGAAATTTCAACATAAAATAATTTAAAAAAATGTAATTATAGATTATTAATTTAAGTTTCAACCCAAATTGTACTGAAATTTTTCAATTACTACTATTTTTTTATGATGTTAACATATTAACATTTGCAAAAGAGTAGAAGAATAAAATTCATAATTATGATACTTCGATTCTAATCAAATTATATTGATATGAATTAATTCAATAAGCCTATACACCCAAATAAGCTAAATAATAGGAGTTTTACTATTCCTAAGTTATACATTGTAGATTATTATAACAATCGTAAATTATTATAACTTTGTTAATTAACATAATATTCTCAAACAACTAATTAAAACTTTTTTTCCAATTAAAGTTGGTAGAAAAAATCGAATCTCAATCGGAATCTCAAATCCCGTTCCAAATGGTACATAATACGGTATATGACTTAAAAAATAATTAAAATAAATAAGAACTTGAGATTAAATTTATTTTCATTAAAACTCGGGACTAGTCAGGAATTCAATTAAGATTCCGATAGAATCCTAATTTTATCAAATTGTTTTAATTTTCTAATTTAATTAAAATGTTTAAAAAATTCCAAAATTTGGCCAAAGCCCAAACTCAATGCTTGATTTTGTACTTCTTTGGGCTAATTATTAATAGCTTATGGTTTATATTTTTTGATTCATTAGATTATTTTAATTAAAATAAACATTAAGTAAATAATAATTATTATTTTTATAACACAATTCCCAAATGATGTCAAGTTGGTTCTTGTTAATTTTAATTTGTTGATTAATGATTTGAAAATGGAAAAAAAAAATTAGGCCACCTATGGAGTGGAGGGAAAGAATGAGAGAGGAAAATAAAATTATAGTTAAAATAAATTGAAAATAAAAAAGAAAGCAAGGGGTCAACTGAAAGTTGCCAGACAAAAAGACAAAAGTTGCGGTACTTGCAACAGTTGCAAGATAGCTGGATCCGATTGATTGTTAATTAAAAAACTTATTTTAAATTATTAGACTATTTGATTCTATAATTCTAAAATGCTTCCTAAAATAAAGATTACCATAAAGGAAATGTAAAATAATTTACTTCGTTGCCTATACTGTTATACATACTCTCGCCAATTTTTTTTTTATAACTTTAAACAGATATTGAATTCAATTCGATAAATCACGTGACGTGAAACTGAGCAAATTACAGCCCCATACGTCCATTCCAATCTAACAAAGCTTCGTCATAAATCCACCCGTTTTAGCCATTAATGCATACGCAACAACTCCACCTCAGCTTTATGTAAAGCGTACAACCATAAGGCCTGCATTAAAAATGGCGGTCAAAAAATGATGGGTGGAGTCTAACATTTCCATTTTCTTAAGGTTTTTATAATGTAAGACCATTCCATTTTTCGTAGCCAGTACAGCTTGCCCGCAATTACGTGAGTTGTCGTTTGATTTGTTATAAAATACTGTAGATATTAAATTCATTTGCTAGTTGTAATAAATAATTGAGTACACTGTACTTTTTCTTACAAAATATCAATAGAAAATACGTTTTTTGAATTTTACTGAAGGTAAAAATTGGAATAATATTTTATAAAATAATTAATATAAATTAGTCATAATAATAATCTAATTATGAATATTAATTATAATTTTATATAATATGAATTATAATTGATTGTATTATCAGCGTGTGTGTATGTGTGTAAGAGTATTATAAAATTAGTGAAATTATATTAGGATAATTTTTAACATTAGATATAAAATTAAAAAAAAAGTCATATTTTAACTTTTTATTTTTAAATTTTCAAAATTTAAATCATATTTAGAACACGTAAACTATTTTTATGTTAAAAAAAATCACACACTCATATAAACCACTAATAGCTATTTATAAAAATAGTATATGTTTCCCAAAAAGTAATGATGACCAAATCTGAAAGCATGAGGAATCTCGGCGATTATTTCGGTTCGCAAAAAATATGATTCTTTTTTCTTTATACTAAGAATAATAATAATAATAATAATAAGAGTAATGATATAACACAAATTTTTATATAAATTTATTTTGTATAATTTGATATGATATGATAAGATTAATTGAATTAAATATTATTTGACCCATATAATTTATTTTTATTATTTTATATTTTCACTCAACTAATAAATTAATGGTACATTAATTTATATAAAATAAATTTATATAAAAATTTATGTCGATATTATTATCCAATAATAATAATATAAACAATTAAAATAATAAACAAAAGCAGAAGATCACGAGCAATAATTAATTCATTGATTTAACGGGCCACGTGCTTCCATCGCAAAGAGAAAACCAACTGCATCACGCTTCCCTTCTCCGAAGACTTCAGAATATGTTGAGCCGTGGACATTGAATGCACGCAAAAATAATAATGAAGAATAACAAGTGGACGAAATTGAATAACTTGGAGAATACACTGGTGGATTGGAAAAATTAAGGACTCGGGTGACTAAAAATAATTCCCACCACAAATCCTGTACCGTCTTCAAAGCTCATCAACAACGCTCATAAAAAACCAAATTTTGTTTCAAGCTCGGACTCGCCCGTTGCTCGCAATCACAGCCAACTCCTTTCTGTCACTCCTGGTACGTTCTTTAACCACTTGCCTACATGTTAGAAAGATGAATGCATGAGTCTAGCTCTAGCTATTTTTAAATGTTTGATACTCTAAAAGGTATAAGGCTCATGATGTAACAGCACCCTTTCGCTCTTTAGATAAATTTAAATGAATGAATCTCTTCCATTTTCTTTTTGTTTGGTTTCTGGTTCTTATTACTTCATCAGTTAATGCTGGTAGTTGAACCTTCAACCTAAAAGTACTTTGAAAATAATAATGTCAAATTCATAAACTACATATTATATCATAGCAGCATAGGGTCGACTAGTACGTAGTTCTTCCATTTTTGTGTAAACATCTATTTTCTCTTCTTTTTTTAATCACGGTATATTGCTAAAATTCTGATTCCGCCGCTGACAGGCACTAACACAATGGAAATCCACGTAAGGAAGTCTACAATGATACGCCCTTCTCAAGAAACACCCAAACATTGCCTAAAAGTTTCCGATTTGGACTTGTTAGTCCCATCAGTCTACGTGCCTACCGTGTACTTCTATCGGCGCGGGGGCCCAAATGAATGTTCTTCCAATTTCTTTGATGCTGGTTTGATGAAGGAGGCTTTGAGCAACGTTCTCGTGCCGTTTTATCCGGTGGCCGGAAGGTTGCAAAAGGATGAAAGGGGAAGAATTGAGATACTGTGCAATGGAGAGGGAGTTTTGTTCTCGGAGGCCGAAGCCAGTTGTGTTATTGATGATTTTGGTGACTTCTCACAAGGCTCCAAGCTTTTGCCGCTTGTTCCGTCTGTGGATCATGCCAATGATATATCCTCTTCCCCACTCATGCTGACACAGGTACGAAAGAAATGATAATTTGAATTAATGGTGATGATCAATTGGTTGCTGGTAAAATTACTATTACTAGCTGGAAAGTGTAGCATCATTCGTTGATTTAATTATGCGACTTATTCTAACGTGATTTAGATATGATGTGTATGATGATTAGGTAACTCATTTCAAGTGTGGAGGCGCATGTATTGGACTCAGATTGAATCATACATTGGTAGATGGTCTTTCAGCATACCATTTCGTCAACTCTTGGGCTGAGATTACACGTGGTGTTCCTATTACGATTCAACCATTCTTTGATCGAACTATACTAGGTGTTGGGGTCCCAAATTTTCCTAAATTCCATCACATTGAATATGACCCGCCTCCAACTTCCCTAAATACTACTATTTCTCAAAACTCTGGATCCATTTGTACCGTAATCCTTAAACTATCACTTGATCAAATCAACACCCTTAAAGCAAAATCTAAGAATGATCATGAACCCACTATCAAGTACAGTAGAATGACTATTATAGCAGCACATATCTGGCGTTGCGTGTGCAGGGCACGAGGATTGGCTGATGATCAAGTCAGTAAGTTGCACTTTCCCACGGACGGACGGTCAAGATTGAATCCGCCACTCCCAATGGGGTATTTTGGTAATGCAATCTTCACCACTGCTTTGACAGCTTCATCAGGTAATATCCAATCAGAGCCATTGAATTATACAGTAGAGAGAATTCATAAAGCAATAAAACGGATGGACGATGAATATTTGAAATCAGCTCTTGCTTATCTAAAACAACAGCCTGATCTGACGGTGCTCAGGAAAGGAGCACACACTTATAAGTGCCCTAACCTGAACATAGTCAATTTGGCAAGCATGCCTATGTATGAGGCAAATTTTGGATGGGGCCAGCCGGTGTTTGCCAGGGTTGTCAACACATATTTTGAAGGGGTAGCTCATATTTATCCAAATCCAAGCAGCGATGGGAGTTTGTCTGTGATTATAAACTTGGAAAACAATCACATGCAGCTCTTCAAGAAGTTCTTTTACGGGATCTTTGAGGAGTGAAAGATTTTGATATTGAATCATTCGCTGGTATTTCTATGATTGATTTGTAATTTAATAAATTACGATGCTACATACATACGTAGAATCGCATTCATTTGTGTGGCGAAGAAGATTTAGTTTTCAATAATATTTTGTTTAAAAATAAAATCAGGTACGCCTGATGGAGACAATAGTTGTGAGAATATCTACAGTATATTAAAACCCTACGTGGTTTATATTACTTACCTGGGGATGACTATCAGATAGGGGGTCAATTTATTGATCCATTGCAGTCAAACAACTTTTATGACCGGCAGCAACCGACTTTCCAGTTATTTGCTGCCATTAATATGTATTTTTTTAAAAAATAAATTAAAATAAATAATATTTAAAATGAATAATATTTAAAAAATAATAATAAAAAGAAGTAAAAAAGGATAAGTAGGCACGTAGACTGATGTGTCGTAGCTGACGTTTTATGTACTGATTTTTTAAATGTTTTGAATTTTTTTTTTCCTATTTCATGTTTATGTTTAAGTTTTATATTTGTTGTTTTATGTTTCATGTTTACTGTTACAGCAGTACTCATATCTTATGTTCGTTATTGCATATTTTAAGTGATTTGTTTCATATTTGTTGTTTAATATTTCATGTACTGATTTGTCTAAATACCTGAAATTTTTTTTTCTGCCCTCGTTTCATGTTTACTTTCAAGTTTCATGTTTGCTACTCTATGTTTTATGTTCACTGCTACGGAGGGACTCATATTTTATGTTCGTTGTTGTGTATTTTAAATTTTTTTTTGTTTCATATTCGTTGTTCAATATTTCATATATTGATTTTTCAAATACCCTAATTTTTTTTTTGCCATTATTTCATGTTTACGTTCAAGTTTCATATTTTCTGTTCTATATTTCATGTTTTATGTTTCATGTTCACTGTTACGAAGGGACTCATATTTTATGTTCGTAGTTGCATATTTTAAGTAATCCGTTTCATGTACGTTATTCAATGTTTCATGTACTGATTTTCCAAATACCCCGAAATTTTTTTTTTTTTGCCCCCGTTTCATGTACGTTCAAATTTCATGTTTGTTGTTCAATGTTTTATGGTTTATGTTTCATGTTTAATGTTACGGAGGTACTCATATTTTATGTTCGTTGTTGTATATTTTTTATTTTTTATTTCATGTTCGTTGTTCAATATTTCATGTATTGATTTTTCAAACACCCCGAAATTTTTTTTTTCCTGCATTTCATGTTTACGTTCAAGTTTCATGTTTACTATTCTATGTTTCATGTTTTATGTTTCATGTTCGATGTTACGAAGGTACTCATATTTTATGTTCGTTGTTGAATATTTTTTATTTTTTGTTTCATGTTCGTTGTTCAATATTTCATGTACTGATTTTCCAAACACCCCAAAATTTTTCTTTTTTGCTCTCGTTTCATGTTTACGTTCAAGTTTCATGTTTACTGTTCTATGTTTCATGTTCGTTGTTACGGAGGTACTCATATTTTATGTTCGTTGTTGCATATTTTAAGTGATCCGTTTCATGTTCGTTGTTCAATGTTTCATGTACTGATTTTCTAAATACCCCAAAAAAAAATTTTTTGCCCCCGTTTCATGTACGTTCAAATTTCATGTTTGTTGTTTGTTGTTCTATGTTCCATATTTTATGTTTTATATTCACGGCTACAGAGGTACTCATATTTTATGTTCAATGTTGCATATATTAAATATTTTGTTTCATTTGTTTTGTTTGATTATGAAGGCATACTCTACCTTAGAGCAGTTTCAACATAGTGGGACCCTACAATAATACTTATTATAATGAACATTTGAAATCATAGCCAATAGTCTTCTTTTGACTTGTATTATATTTTGTAACCAATAGTTATAAGTATCTTACGAGAGGATAAATTCTCAGCTACTCCTAATATTTTAACTCAAGTGTATGTTTAGTCTTTATATTTTAAAAGTATTTCAAGACACTTATTATTAAATATGCTACACGACTATTCTTTTTCTTTCCTTTTATAATAATATTTTTACAACAGTATTTTTGCGTTCTTGAGGATATTAATGAAGAGAAAAAAAATATTAAGTTATCAAATTAGGCTTAAAAGCAACATAATTTTTTTTTACAAATTTATATGTTATTATTTTACTTTTAAGATTAATTTGGTAAATTAATTTTCTATAAAATAATTATTAATAAAATTGTTGTAAGGAAATTGAACATTGCTTCAATTGGCTTATATTAAATTTTATTTATAAATAATTATTAGTAAAATTGTTACATAGGTATAAAAAAACTAATTCTTTCATATTGATATTTATTGATTAGTTTGTTAATAAATAATTATTAATTAATTTTTATACATAAATTAATTAATATAAAAAATATTATTGCAAGAGTACTATTATATAAGCGAAGGTTTTAACACAAAATTATTTTAAGATATTTTTTAAAATATAAAAACTAAATAAATATTTAATTCAAATTATAAAGAACAAACGAGTATTTACTCTTTATAAAATTAGAATATAAAATTTTTATCCCAACTAACGTGGCATGACATCAAAAGATCATGTGATTGAATCTTAATCACGTCCAAATAGTAAAATTCCAATTGATGCCACTTTTGTCAACTTTGTAACTGCATGACTTCTGTTTAGGAAAAGACTCTGCTCATAACCCAAAAAGCAACGCGGGCCTATCCAAACAAGTGAGATCATAAGATAGTAAGCATCTATAAGCTAGTGCCCACAAGCCACAATAATCCGTGAGTCCAGCACCTATTCAAAAGCCGACGCTCCTTGAAATATCTCCTATAATGGGTGAGACTCCAACTTAGTACAGGCAAGAACATCTACTTTGATTTCATGATGAGCACAATTTTCCGAAATTAAAACGCTAATTGATAGCCTCATAGCTTTTACAATTTCTAATCAGTCGATCTACAACACATCCACATGTTACAGAGTCTTTCAAACCTATGCTAGCCCAATGTAGTTACACACAAACTAGAAAATGATGAACATGACACATTATCTTGACTCAACAGCATTAGTTTCAGAGCCTCTTAGGAATGATCTACGCCACCAAATCTGGAAGGCTTTGCTGAGGTTGGGGCATTCAGTGCCATGCTTGGAGAAACAGTGGAACCATTCCATAAACAGCAAATATTGCTGCTTTAGTGGAAGTGTTAGTAGTGTCTGACCCAAAGCTTCCTCCAATGACCTTATGTCAAGCCCTTTCCTACATCTCTGGAGCCAACCGAAATCTGACAGCATTGGACCAAACCATGATTGAAAAAGCCCTGATCTTGCTTCTGATCGGCAATGCAGTTTCCGGGTCCCCATTGCAATGAACAGATTCGCTGAAACCCGGCTAAGTTCATACCTGACCAGTGGAGATGCATTCTCATGTAACTTGAGTAATTTACCTTGATTTGCCCACAAATCCACAAATTCCTCAGCCATCTGCCGATCAAGCAGGATTTCTAGCAGCCAATTGATATTATCGACCTGTCTTGAGACACGTTCAATAAGAGGCTTACCCTTCTCCTCCTTTGCTACTTTCCCCTGAGCGTTATCCTCAGATGTCTCATCAAATAGATTGATTAGTAAACCTAGACAGGACTGGCAAGCAACAAGTAAGTCCTCCTTGTTCAGGTCACGTTGGTCCTTCTCATAAACTGAGCTTCTGGACAGGAGACCCTTGACTAATGACTTTAGCTCATTTCTTGCATTGGCATCAGTGCAGCCGGTGATCAACCAAACAAGCTGTCTAGCTAAATTTTGCTGTGAATCTACTGAATCGCGCGAGTATAGTCTGGCCAAAATTTCTCCAGTTGTTGCATCATCGAACCTAAACCTCATAAAAAGGCTCCTCAATTTTTCCTCTTCTTCCTCAGTCCAAGGAACAGCCTCAAGATATTTTAAACAGGATATAACACCTTTATTAAACATAATTCCAGCTGATACCTAGTATATTTCATAAGATCATGTTAGTATTTCATTAAGAAAACAACTTAATCTTTAACAAATTATCTTTAGTAACTTTCAGACCAAGACTAGTGGATGATCTTTTTCCTTTTACGTTGCTACATCAATGTCATATTGTCAAAACAAGTTATTATCAAAATATAAACAATTCTAGAGAAATAATATCAAGAGAAATGAGTGCAAAAATGTTGTTTCAGCATGAATCATTATGAAGGTAGAGTCGTATGCTACAATATCAAGGCAATAAAATAATAAACCCAAATTTATTTAAGAATACCATTCTTTTTTTATTGACCTATATAGTTGTCAAATCTATGCAAATCAAAACATGATTAAATGTGAGCCCTTCTCATTTTTCCAGTCCAAAACACTGCATTTAGATTCATTTTCACAAAATCACTCTTCATAACATCTATCAGCGACTTCAAAAACAATGAAGACAAAATGGCTAATAAAAGGTTACCAAAATCCTTTATGGTTCATTCCTACTTCATGAGCAGAAATTGGGAGCAAACCAAGATCAATTCTCAAACAAATAACCAAACAGCAGAAAACCGAACCAGAAGAAAAATAAGCTTGCATGAAATAAATGTTTCCATTGTAAGAAAATTATTCCGCAGGCCAAGCCAACTTAGGCATACCACTTAATTGCCAATATCAGAGTCTTCTAACTAGAGAAGCAAAAGAGATAGACTGAAGGGTAGTGGGGTAAGGGAAATGATGAAAGAAGCTACTCCATCAGCACAGTCATCGTACTCTCATGCAGCACAATCTCTATGTCACTCAATAGCAATACCTTGAAGCATATGACAGTATCCCAACCAAGCTCAACCGACACTACTCTTTACCACTAGAGCTCATAAGGATCACAGCTTCTATAGCAGAAGAAAATACTTAATTGTGTAATAGTAGAAGTTATTGTAGCGGCCAAATTCTTCAACCACGCAGCATGCCATCAGCAATGTTGAATTTACAAATTCTCCACATCACAACTCACAATCTAAGTGAAAACTATTATCTATTGCTACAGAATAGTATGAAATGAGCATCGCATAATTAACAATCCATTTTAAGACTCAAAGACCGAATGTAATTCTTTTCTCTTTTGTATCACTCATAAACTTCAAAACATTACTAGCAGACACAAGGATGAAACATACATTGCACACCATGCTACATAAATGCAAACTGCAAGTTGAAGATCACTCCATAAGTAATGCAATTAGGTGGGAATGGACTCTGTTGCCGATCTGAATATAGCTCCAACCTTAATTATCTACAGATTTTCATTTTGTCGGTTCTCTTACAATTTTCAAAATACTGAGTGACGGCTGAATTACCAATCACCATTACTCTACGGTCAACAAAATTCATAAACCAAAGCCATAGTTTAGCATATATCAAAACTTCTATGAGCCTCTTTGTCTTTTTTTTTCAAATACAGAAAGTCACTAATGCATTCACATTAGCATATTTCTTAATTCTAAACAAAATCAAATAACTGATTTTAGCTACTAAAGCAACACAAACAAATTGAAGTACTAACCTCAAGTATATCAATACAGCGATGAGCTCCAATTTTCAACAACTTTTTAGTGATATTATCTTCAAACATTAGCTCAATAGTCTGCTTAAAAACTCCCAAGTTTTCGACTTCAGGCACTTCAATTCTACACACATTTCTCTTCTCTAAAAAGCCTCCATTTCTTTTACAATTATTATTATTATTATTATTAGCAGCAGCATTATTATTGTTAAATTCTTCAATTAATCCCGCGAAAACAGCCGAATTTGCGCACAAAACAGCTGAGTTCGTCTCCAAAACTAAACACCCACCACTCTTTCCCTTCAAATTCAACCTCACATCAAACAAATCCCCATCGCCCGCACCCGAACCCGGATCTGGACCCGGAAATTTTGCGAAATTGCTCCCGTTTGGTGCCCGAAAAGAGCCCGATCTCGATCTGGGTACTGTCAAATCCGCGGCTGGAGACTGGGTTTGGGGGACATGTCGGACCGAATCGCCAGTGGGATCCGAATCGATGGGGGAGACTCGACCCGGCGACAAGATCCGACGTGGGTCGATCCGGTTCACGATGTTCAGAGCGGATTTGGGTGAGTTGGGGAACGATTTGGGACCGGTTTTGGTGATTATATCGGTTTTTGGGTAGCGGGCTTTGAGATTTTCGGGGCTTGAAGGAGGGACGGCGAATGAGCAGCACCAAGATCGACGGCCCCGGTGGAGCGAAGCCTGAGGCTTCCGCCGAGTGGAACCATCCATTGGGGCAGGGGGGAGCTGCTACCGAGCCGGAGAGCGAGTTTTAAACACACAGCCGAAACAGTGACAGAGAGTGAGGGTGCATTAGTATTGTCGATGATGTTGTTTCTTGTTTTAAGTTTTTCCACGAGGAGTTTTTGTTTTTGCTTTTTCTTGGGAATGGCGTGCTTTTTTTTAATATATTTTTGCTTTTGTATGGTAGTTTTTAGTTATGTTAGTTTTTGCTATCTGACGATGAAAATTAGGGAAAAAAAAACATTATTTATACAACGAAAGAGTGTTTTCTATTTCCTTAATATTTTTACTTAAAAAATTTCAGTCAATAATCTGTTTGAGCTGCGACCACAGTACTCTAACTGCAGTGATTTTTTGAACATTTATGGATGCTTAAATTGTAATATAATCCATTCTGTAATTATTGTTAATTTTTTTTTTATTTCTTAATTATCTAATGGTGCTTGGGTAATAAATAAGATTGTCGTAGCTGAATCTTTTGTTAATATAACATGTTATAATATTATTAAAAATTAAGAAGAGCTCAATGAGGATAGGGTATGGGCCTATCTAGTAACATTATAATTTTTAAAATAATTGATATTAGTTGTATTATGAAATAATCAGTTGTGTAAAAGAATCGGCTATACATTTAGTAAATTTTATTTTTAAAAATATTGTAAATTTTAAAAACAATCATATGTATTGAGTAAATCTTATTGTTATATAAATGTAAATAACTAAAATAGACATAATGTTAAGTTAAAGTTACTTACACATTTATAAACATGCATATATAATTTTTTTAATTTTGTTTATATAATAATTGATAGTTAAAATAATTTTTTATTTTATTAATTTATTTTTATTTTGTTATCTCAATAGAACTAGTGATAATGATAATCTCTTTAAATTTAGTATTTTTTTTAATTGAATAAGGATAATTTAAGTTTTAATAATATATACGAGGACATACATGGAAAGGTATTGGGTATGAAACTGATTTTTAAAATTAGATTTTGAAAAGTTATTATTTTCTTACTTTTCAAAATATGCTTAAAATAAGAGGTAATTTTTAAAAAAAGTGATTTTAAAAATTTTATCAAATACCAAAATTAATTTGTAATTTTTCTAAATCAGAACTTAAACCTCTCAAAAGTAATTCCAAACAGAACTTTCTCAATATTACATAAACCACGTTTTTGTAGCAATTAGCTTAATTGATTCACCGTATATTACTAAAAAAACTAAAGTTTGTGTATTAGAGAGAGAGAGATATTTGAATAGAGCAAAGGGACAAAACTGTTACTAATCATCCTAGAAATTAGAAAAATGGTGAGTTAAGTGTGAGCTGTATGTCTTGTTGGATAATACAAATAAAGAAGCACAGTTTTGTGCTTTTTGCTCTTTTATTCTTTGTGTAAACAGTAGGGCAAGGCAAGGAATCAAATACAACTTGTTGGTACCGTTTGCATTCACTCAAATGAAATAGTAATTATCTGATTGTAAATATTAGTTATAAATCTCATATAATATAAGTTATAATTTAAGTATTAATTTTATGTAATTCAAAAATAAAAATAAAAAAATGCCACTTTTTTTCCGATTAAGATAATAATTTTGAAATTGTTTATGCCAATGATTTGTTGCACTTAAAACACTCATCAATTTGTTAGACATGGGGTCCAATCCCACGCCCAAAACGCAGACGTAATGACACGTCACATTACTTGATCTTTCATCATTATTTATTTTGCTTAAGAGTGGGACTACCAACGCCCTAATAATTTCCTTTTGAACTTAAATATTCTTTCTAATCCTTCATTTTCTTCACACCAACTCTGTAGTTGTTATTTTCTTATACAAAATTTTGGATTTTGAATGATTAAATCATATTATAAAAACATATGTATATTTAAATTAATTAGAGTTAAAAGTAGATTCAAATAACTAAACCGTTGATATGCAAAAAATTATCAAATAAATTATTCTTTTAAGTTTATACAGAAATTTGATAATAGATGAAAAAAGTCAAAATATATTAATAGAATCACATTTGATTAGAATGCAAAGCATTTGCAAAGTAACAAAAAATAATGAAATTTTTTGTTCTAGTGATTATGTGGATGTAAAAAGTTAAAGAGAAAAACTTTTAAAAAGAAGGAAAATAAGGATTTAATTAGATTTATTTTATTTTTAATATAATTGTGATAAGGGAGGGGTTTTTTTAATAGTCCCCGAGTCATTGTGTAAACCAATCAAGTATTCACTAGACCCAATATATTTTGGTTGAAATTTCAAATCAAGGTCTAAACAAGGCTAAAAAAAAAAAAACTACTATGCTTATGTAATTATAATATAAAACTTATATCCCAACTAATAATTGACTGTCATATCAATTGCAAGATACATAATATGAATTCAAACAATACAATTATAATACTCCAAATTTAATACTCACTTAATCATAGTTTATAAATTTTAAGTAAAACATTTAAGTTAAAGTAGTGAGTTACCTCATGGAGTATAACATCATACCACATTTAAGATAAAAAGAGAAACTAGTTAAAAATTCATGTTGTTTAACATGTATTATTTTAGAGGACCCATCTTTTAATTAGTAAACCATAATGAAATTTCCAAATGCGACATCAATTAAAAATGATTAATTAAACGTTTCTAAAATAATTTGAAATAAGTAAAGCCATTTAAACCTGAGTACTTTTGTTAATTACAGTAAAATTTTGTTAAATTATTAGTCTTGGAAATATGAAAATTTTGTTAATTTAACGAATATTAATTAATCACTAAACTAATAAATTATTAATTTTATGAAGAAATTTCTTATTTTTGGAAAATATGATCACTTTTATAGTGTTGATTTACCTTGATTTAGTATTTATTATATTTTATTGGAATAGCACTTAGCTATTATATATTGATTGTAATAAAATTACTATAGAGTTTTCAAGTTTCATTATTCCATATTAAAGATAACATCCGTCTTGCAAAAATGATAATAGTATTGAATAATTGTTTTTTCCAAAACAATAATATCAACTGGAATTTCACATTCCAAAAAGAGTTATAGATGAAATACAAGTCCAAAACAATCACAAGAAGAAGCAAGCAACACTATAAACATAAGTCAGATAGACATATCACATGGACTTAGTTTCAAATTTAAGAAATTATTAATTTATATAATAAGTGGAACCTATAGGAAATTAGAATTTTATAAAAAAATTATTATCTTCTAAATTTATCAAATTATTAATTTACCATGTTGGCCTCAAATTAGGACTAACAAAAATTATTATTTAATAAAAAACATAAGTTTATTGAGTATCAATATGTGGAGGTTGTATTGTATTTAATAGAGATGGCAAAAATGCTCCACATGTTTGGGTCCTATGGGGTCTCATCCCAAATGGGTGAACTTTAAATAATTATTGGGAAACAGAAAAAAATAATCTCAAAATTCTTAGTAGAGTGGGATTTAGTTTTATACCTCTCATCCTATCCCACTTCAATCTCCATTAGGGCATCTCCAAAAAACCCAATTAATTTTATTCTTTAAATAGTTATTTACTTACTTTTGTGGCAAAAAAGAGAGTGAAAAAATATGTTATTTTTCAAAAGGCTCTTCAAATATAAATAAGTTAATATTATTTTAATCAAATAAATATTTTCTCAAAGAAAAATAAATGGTAATTAAAGCACTTCTCTCTCTCTACAATAAAAAATAATAAAATATAAATTGAAAATGGAGAAAGCAACTCTACAAATTTGAAGAGAGAGAATCATTCTTATTTGAAAAATCTTAATTGGAGAGTTTTTTGGAGTCTTAAATGCTAATGTTACTCTTCAAATAAGTAATAAATCTTATTTAAAGAAACTTTTGGAGATGCTCTTATATATTGATTTTTTTTTCAAGTATAATGTTGGTTGACAAATTTTCTTTTTATTTTACCTAATATAAATAGGCTATAACTAAAAGAAAATCTTATAATATAATTCTTATTCAATCTTAATACATTGTTATGTTTTCTTTTCCTTCTTAAATATTACTTTCAAACATTTTTCAGCTTTGATATCATTTCAAGATATTATTTCAAACTTTTGGAGATTATTTTAAATAATTTAAGTACTTTATAATATAATAATGATTTTATTGAAGTCTTTAATTTTTAATTTACTAGAATCATGTATTCATATGTACTATAAACTAAATAAATTAGAAATTGAGTAAGGATAAATAAATTATTCTGCACATAAGGATTCACTATTTCCACCATACTAAATTTATTGAGAAATAAGGTGGAAAATAAAAGTGAAATTTTTAATGGAGTAGGGAATGAAGCAGATCTCTCCACCCGCACCCACCCCACTCCATTGTTAACTACGGTGTTTAAGAGTAACGATAATAAGAAATACAATTAAATCTATTTTTCAAAAATTAATTACCTAAGTGACAACTTTATTCATTTATATCCTTGATTCCTTTGCATTCAATGCGATCATAGAATCTTCATGGGAGGAACCATCAAGAATTTCACGGACACAAAATACCCTACACAGGTTGGCTATGATATTGTGATAATGGGATAATAGCAACCGGCTTCCTAGTTCTTTAAAAAATTCCCAATATACGATCATAATTTGATCTTTTGTTACCAAATAAGTTCCTAAGATCATCATTTGATCATTTGTATCAAATAAATTCCCAACTTTTATTAAAATGACTATAAAATCCTCAAAGTATTAAAGAATGTTTTGATCTGCATAACATAACAAAAAGATAATATATGTAACTTAAGTATAAATTTAACTTTTCAATCATATTTTAATATTTTCATTCCAATTAGTGAGGAGATATTTATCGGAAAAATCAATAATTTTATTTCTAAAATTATATATTATCTCATCTCATTGTTTAATAGAGAATTATACCTCACTAGGATGGAAAAGATTTAAATATTGCTTGAGAAATGCAGAATAATTCCTAACGTAGTAACACAAGTAATTTTTCTAAGTATTCAATTCAGGGACCTATTAATAAAATTAGGTACAAATATATCTTGTCTTAAGAATCATAAAACAATAGGGGATCTTTTGTTATTAAAGCATTAAGAATTTTATGATTGTATTCCTCGTAGACTCACGTGTACCAACTCCCACACCTCATCGTACATCTCATCGACGTACATCCAACGGTTAATATCAACCGCCGACCCCACCATCCCGACAAACCAACGAAACCCACATCATCAACAACCACGTTTCCCCACCAAAATCAATGTCGTACGATCTAATAATCAGATCCTACACCTCGTGGCACTCTCTCATTGGCTGTGGCACTAAACACTCAACACGTAGTCATCCAGACAAATCAAAAACCAATTCTGATTTTCCACATTTAGAAAAGCTCCAAAATCTTACGGCCGACCATGAGTTCCATCAACAGTGACAACAGGAGGATCGCTCGCCAAGTGTCTCGTCGAACCATCTAAATGCCGCCACGTATAGAAATACTTGTGGTTGTACGCTGCCACGTTACCTTACGTGGTTCACTAGCTTACCCCCCATCAACCTCAATAGCTACTATATATATTTTAACAAAGCGTTACGTGCGTCTTTAACTCCAATATTATTTTCATTTCATTTTTCACCAACTTTGAGACTTTTGCTTCTCTTTATACGAATCATTCTTAGAAACCTTTTTTGCTTTTATTTTATTTCTACTCTGTCTCTGCCTCTCTCTCTCTAAATAATGGAAGGATCATCGGACGTTGTACGGACTATTGATAGAAAATCATCAATAGAAGCAGAGCCGAGGACTCTGGGTATTGATCAAATTCAATACGCAAGGGTGAGTGTACCTTTGTTGTTTCTGTTTTGTGCGGGGTGTTAGGGTTTTGGTGTTCTTAAGGGTTTGATAATCATTGATTATTTCTGATGATAATCGTACGGTGATGATGCAGGAGGCTGCACTTTATGTGTTGCGTACGAGGAGCATAGAAGAAGCCATGAATGTTTTCATGGAGGTGAGGGTTCAATTACTTTGCCGCGTACAATCGTAATACCACCTCGTGTGTGTATATGTACAAGCAAAATTTTTTCATTTCCAGAAGAGAATGAATAATTCAGCCACAAAAAAAGAAAAAAAGAAAGAAGAGATAGAATATTGATAAAAATAGTGTACAAGTCCAGCAGGGTGTATGCCAATTTTTATCGGTGTGTTTTGAGCTCTCTTTATCCTTTTTGCATGGGGTCAAAAAAAGAAAGTATTATCAGACAGCTAAGAGCACTTAGAGCTGCGTATGTTAATAATTTCTCATGTAATTAAAACTGCAATTTTTGCAGGCACGTGGTATTGTTGCTTTAGAATACGTTAAAGTAGCTTCAGTGAGTGATTATATTTGTTGAGATGGTACACGATGGACTGATGGTTTCTTTTTGCATGCATGCAAATCCTTGGATTGATGAATGATTAAAATTTGTATGTTAAGCTAATATACTGATGGTGATAACGAATAGTTGGGATTTGATTAATTGCAGGGATCAGAAAGAGTGGAGAATGTTTCCAAGGAAACTGACAGAACGATCGACTGCCAAGAAGAGCTTCAACGTTTAGAAGATGGACTTCGACCGCCGCCGGCATTACGGGATGTGGCGACAGCACCTTTCTAGTCTTCATCTGCTTAAAAGTTCGATGATAATAGTATTGAATAATTGTTTTTGGCAAAACAATAATATCGACTGGAATTTCACATTCCAAAAAGAGTTATAGATGAGATACAAGTCGAAAACAATCACAAGAAGAAGCAAGCAACACTATAAACATAAGTCACGTAGAAATATCATATGGACTTAGCTTCAAATTTAAGAAATTATTAATTTATATAATAAGTGGAACCTATAGAAAAATAGAATTTTATAAAAAAATTTATTATCTTCTAGATTTATCAAATTATTAATTTACCATGTTGGCCTCAAATCAGGGCTAACAAAAATTATTATTTAATCAAAATTATCAATTTATTGAGTATCAATATATGGAGATTCTATTCTATTTAATAGAGATAGAAAAAATGCTCCACATATTTGGGTCCTATAGGGCCCCATCCCAAATGGGTGAACTTTAAATAATTATTGGGAAACAGAAAAAAAATAATTCCAAAATTCTTAGTAGAGTGGGATTTGATTTTGTACCTCCCATCATATCCCACTTTAATCTCCATTAGAGCATCTGCAAAAAACTCTATTAAATTTATTTTTTAATGTTTATTTGTTTACTTATGTGCAAAAAAAGAGAGAGAAAAATTATGTTATTTTTTAAAAGGCTCTTCAAATAAAAACAAGTTAATATTATTTTAATCAAATAAATATTTTCTCAAAGAAAAATTAAATGGTAATTAAAGCACTTCTCTCTATCTCTACAATAAAAAATAATAAGATATAATTGAAGAGGGAGAAAGTAACTCTACAAATTTGAAGAGAAAGAATTATTCTTATTTGAAAAATCTTAATTGGAGAGTCTTTTGGAGTCTTAAATGCTAATGTTACTCTTCAAATAAGTAATAAAATCTTATTTAAAGAAACTTTTGGAGATGCTCTTATATATAAATTTTTTTCAAGTACAATGTTGGTTGACAAATTTTCTTTTTATTTTACCTAATATAAATAAGTTATAACTAAAAGAAAACCTTATAATATAATTCTTATTCAATCTTAATACATCGTTATGTTTTTTTTTCTCTTTTAAATATTACTTTCAAACATTTTTCAACTTTGATATCATTTCAAGATATTGTTTCAAACTTTTAGAGATTATTTTAAATAATTTAAGTACTTTATAATATGATAATGATTTTATTTAATTCTTTAATTTTTAATTTACTAGAATTATGTATTCATACGTACTATAAACTAAATAAATTAGAAATTGAGTGAGGATGAATAAATTATTCTGCACATAGGAATTCACCATTCCCACAATACTAAATTTATTGAGGAATAAGGTGAAAAATGAAAGTGAAATTTTTAATGGAGTAGGGAATGGAGCAGATCTCTCCACCCGCACCCCACTCCATTGTTATCTCCAGTATTTAAGAGTAACCATAATAAGAAATACAATTAAATCTATTTTTCAAAAATTAATTACCTAAGTGACAACTTTATTCATTTATATCCTTGATTCCTTTGCATTCAATGCGATCATAGAATCTTCATCGGACGAACCATCAAGAATTTCACGGACACAAAATACCCTGCACATGCTGGCTAGGATATTATGATAATGGGATAATAGCTAACGGCTTCCTCATTCTTTAAAAATTCCCAATATAAGTCATAATTTGATCATTTGTATCAAATAAATTTTTTATTCCATTACATTGACTAGTTGATTACAAAATACTCAAAGTATTAAAGTATGTCGTGACCAGCATAACATAACAAAAAGATAATATATGTAAATTAAGTATAGGTCTAACTTTTTAATCATAATTTAATATTTTAGTTTCAAGCAATTAGGTGATATTTATATGTAAAATAGTTAATTTTTACTTCTAAAATTACGTATTATCTCATCTTATTATTTAATGGAGAAATATTATCTCATGTAGGATGAAAAAGATTAAAAATTACTTGAGTAATGTAGAATAATCCATAATATATATGTAACACCAGTAATTTTCTATGTAGTCAATTCAGGGATTTATTTAATTAAATTAGGTACATATATATCTTTTCTTAACAATCATAAAATGGTAGGGATCTTGTTGTTATTAACGCATTAAAAATTTTATGATTATAATCCTCGTACACTCACATTTACCAACTCCAAAAGTGATACTAATATTGAATGACATTTTGTTGCAAAACAATAATACCAACTGGAATTTCATATTATAAAAAGTGTAATAGATGAGATCCAAGTTTGAAATCAATATAAAGAAGAAGCAAGTAACATTAGGACTTGTTTACTATGGCTTATTTAATTGTTATAAGTGCTTATTTAATTTCATAAGTTCTTTTGAAATTTTTTATTTGTTGTTTAGTTATATTTTAAGAAGAACTTTTAAAAATTAAATAAGTTATTTTACCTTTACTAGTAAAAATTTAAATTTTGAACTTTTGAGAGTAGGGGTTTAAAAGTTCTTTTAAAATGTTAAACTACTTAAAAAATCATTTACTTATTTAACAATCTTATTTCATTATTTTCAAAACACAATTTCAAAGAACTCGCTTATTAAAATAATTTTATAATTTTTAATAAAAATTCTCATTGACAACCAAACAAATAAATTTTTTTAGTGAAAACTTTATTAGCAAAAGCTCTATTTAAATAAATTCTATTTGAAAAGTCATACCAAATAGATCCTAGAAACCTGGGACGGAGCCAGCGTGGGATGAGGTGGGGCACAGGCCCCAGCTGGCTTTTAATTTTTTTTATAATTATACTAAAAATATGTATTTTATTTGTTATTTATGAAAAATGCCCCAGCTGAATTGTAAAATTTGAAATTGACTCCAATAATTTTAAAATATTTCATATTATCCATAATTTAAATTTTTAATTATAAATTATTTAATTAGTTATTAACATTTCATGAAACTTTATTAAAGACACGAGAACAAATATTAAATAAAAAATAATCATAACAAAATGTTAATCTAATGGTTAATGGATCAGTTTTTAATCTTTTTATTTTTTATTCAAGAAAAATTAATTATTTAGTCTTTCAACACTGACCATAAGTTGTAAGTCTTTCTAATTCTAATTTATAATTTTCTAATTAATCTTTTGTCTAGTTTTAAAATTTATAATTTTATCATGCATTTTATATTTGTTTTGTGTGTTGCAATATATGAATATTTTTGTTATTATTAAAAGATTTTAAGAGCAAATTAAGTAATAACCTAGTCTTGTATATTGAAAAATATATTTTTGCTTATATTGATAATTCATTATTTTCAACTCATAAAATCCCATTGAGGAGATTTCATGGAGAACCATTGTAATAAATAAATTTATTATCAATGAATATTATAATTGTAATGCTTTTTATTGATATCTAAATTTTTAAAAATGTATTATACTTTAAATAGGGTTTCAATTAGATGCATACAGATGCACTCTATAAGAAGTACAATTGTACATGTAGCAAGCTCCCATTTAGAATTTATGGGTCCCACAATACAGTTTCTCAAATGACGACTTATCACATGAGCAATCGTACATTCGAGTTATGTTTGATTTTAAATGTGCCCCGGCTCTATCAAAATCCTGGCTACGTCCCTGCTAGAAACATAAGGCACATAGACGTATCATATGGATTTAGTTTCAAATTTAATTAATTATTAATTTATATAACAAATGGAACCTATAGGAAAATAGAAATTTCTAAAAAAAATATTATCTTATAAATTTATCAAATTATTAATCTACAACATTGGCCTCAAATTGAGACCGACAAAAATGATTATTTAATCAAAGTTATCAATTTATTGAACATCAATATATGAAGCTTCTATTGTATTTAAGAGTAACCATAATAAGAAATACGATTAGATCTATTTTTCAAAAATTAATGACCTAATTTACAACTTCATTCATTTATATCCTTTGTTCTTTTGCATTCAAAGCCATCGTAGAATCTTCATGGGAGGAACCATCAAGAATTTCACGGACACAAAATACCCAACACAGGTTGGCTATGATATTGTGATAATGGGATAATAGCAACCGGCTTCCTAGTTCTTTAAAAAATTCCCAATATACGACCATAATTTGATCTTTTGTTACCAAATAAGTTCCTAAGATCATCATTTGATCATTTGTATCAAATAAATTCCAACTTTTATTAAAATGACTATAAAATCCTCAAAGTATTAAAGAATGCTTTGATCAGCATAACATAACAAAAAGATAAATATGTAACTTAAGTATAAATTTAACTTTTCAATCATATTTTAATATTTTCATTCCAATCAGTGGGGAGATATTTATCGGAAAAATCAATAATTTTATTTCTAAAATTATATATTATCTCATCTCATTGTTTAATAGAGAATTATGCCTCACTAGGATGGAAAAGATTTAAATATTACCTGAGAAATGCAGAATAATTCCTAACGTAGTAACACAAGTAATTTTCTAAGTATTCAATTCAGGGACCTATTAATAAAATTAGGTACATATATATCTTGTCTTAAGAATCATAAAACAATAGGGGATCTTTTGTTATTAAAGCATTAAGAATTTTATGATCATATTCCTCGTAGACTCACGTGTACCAACTCCTACACCTCATCGTACATCTCATCGACGAACGTCCAACGGTTAATATCAACCGCCGACCCCACCATCCCGACAAACCAACGAAACCCACATCATCAACAACCACGTTTCCCCACCAAAATCAATGTCGTACGATCTAATAATCAGATCCTACACCTCGTGGCACTCTCTCATTGGCTGTGGCACTAAACACTCAACACGTAGTCATCCAGACAAATCAAAAACCAATTCTGTTTTTCCACATTTAGAAAAGCTCCAAAATCTTACGGCCGACCATGAGTTCCATCAACAGTGCAACAGCAGGATCGCTCGCCAAGTGTCTCGACGAACCATCTACATGCCGCCACCTATAGAAATACTTGTGGTTGTACGCTACCACGTTACGTTACGTGGTTCACTAGCTTACCCCATCAACCTCAATCGCTTCTATATATATTTTAACAAACCGTTACGTGCCTCTTTAACTCCAATATTATTTTCATTTCATTTTTCACCAACTTTGAGACTTTTGCTTCTCTTTATACGAATCATTCTTAGAAACCTTTTTTGCTTTTATTTTATTTCTACTCTGTCTCTGTCTCTCTCTCTCTAAATAATGGAAGGATCATCGGACGTTGTACGGAATACTGATAGAAAATCATCAATAGAAGCAGAGCCGAGGACTCTGGGTATTGATCAAATTCAATATGCAAGGTTGAGTGTACCTTTGTTGTTTCTGTTTTGTGCGGGGTGTTAGGGTTTTGGTGTTCTTAAGGGTTTGATAATCATTGATTATTTCTGATGATAATCGTACGGTGATGATGCAGGAGGCTGCACTTTATGTGTTGCGTACGAGGAGCATAGAAGAAGCCATGAATGTTTTCATGGAGGTGAGGGTTCAATTACTTTGCCGCGTACAATCGTAATACCACCTCGTGTGTGTATATGTACAAGCAAAAATTTTTCATTTCCAGAAGAGAATCAATAATTCAGCCACAAAAAAAGAAAAAAGAAAGAAGAGATCGAATATTGATAAAAATAGTGTACAAGTCCAGCAGGGTGTATGCCAATTTTTATCGGTGTGTTTTGAGCTCTCTTTATCCTTTTTGCATGGGGTCAAATAAAAAAAGAAAGTATTATCAGACAGCTAAGAGCACTTAGTGTACGAGAGATTGTTACATTTTTTCTTAATCTTTGGTTTGATATTATGGACGAAAATGGTTTGCCGTTTCTTGAGAAAACGGTTAACCGTTTAAGTCCAGAGAGCATATTTTTGTTCTGGGATAAAACGGCTCACCGTTATTGAGAAAACGGCTAACCGTTTAAGTCCAGAGAGCATGTTTTTGTTCTGGGATAAAACGACTCACCATTATTGAGAAAACGGCTAACCGTTTAACTCCAGAGAGAGAATGTTTTATGTTCTAGAGAAAACGGCTCACTGTTATTGAGAAAACGGCTAACCGTTTATTTACAGAGAGCAACGTATTTGACATTCTGGAATAAAACGGCTCACCATTTATTGAGAAAACGGCTAACCGTTTATTACCAGAAAGGCGTCAACTGGAAAACGGTTAAACAAGTTTGAAATTTAATTGTCAAATAATGCAAATTCAAACCAAAAAGAGTGTCTTTGAAGAAGTACCATTTCGAATGGTTGTATTCTTTTAAATAAACATCTTCTTCATTAAAAGAAAGATATACAATTAGATTGATAATCAGTTTTTACAGATTTCATATATGTTCTGGAAATACAATCTTATTTGCTAAAGATTGTATTCAGGATTTGATATATCTTGGGAATAATTTGCCATTAAAACTCTATAGCAAATCAAGATTGGTGAGGGCAAATAAAACCTTAAAGGAAAGTGTGCAAACACGTCTCAAATCCTAAGAAATTGTCTTTGTTCTTTGCCCCCATATTATTAAATTCACCAACAAACTTTAAGGTTTTATTGTTTCAAATGGAGGCAGAGAAGAGTTTGACATCTTTTCTGAATCCTAGTGTCCATCTCGATCGTTTTGATGGAACTAATTTCACTCGTTGGAAGGGAAAATTGTTCTTTCTCCTTACTGTTCTTAAAGTGGCATATGTTCTTGATCCGAAATTGGAACCATTTCCAGAACCAAGAGAAGATGATACCGAAGTTGTTAAGGCTGCAAGGAAACGTCGTGAAGATGATGAATTGATGTGCCGGGGTCACATACTCAATACGCCTTCTGACAGGTTATACGATCTCTACAATTCTATGACTTCTCCGGTGGAAATTTGGAATGCTCTTGAGTACAAATACAAAACGGAGAAAGAATGTACTGACAAATTCCTTGTATCTAAATATTTTGAGTTTATTATGCTGGACACAAAATCTATTCTTGATCAAATATATGAGTTACAAATTATTGTTGCTAAGCTTCGAGAGTTAAAAGTTGAAATTTCTGAATCATTTCAAGTTGGGGCTATTATTGCTAAATTGCCTCAAAGTTGGAATGATTATAGAAAGAAACTCCTTCATAGTAAAGAGAACATAACTTTAGAAGAATTGCAAAAACACTTGGTAATTGAAGAAGAGACTAGGTCTCGCGAATCCAAGGATAAGCATGATTCTACTAAAGTTAATGTTGTTGAAGCTAGTAAATTCTCAAAGTAATTTTAAAGTCAAGAATGATAAGAAATTCAAGAAGTCCAGCACACAAAAGTTTTCAGGAAATTGTTTCTTTTGTGGTAAGAAAGGTCATCGCCAAAGTGATTGCAGATTCAAGAAGAAAAAGGAAGAAGTGAATTCCCATAAAACTAATGTTTTTGAAAACAAATCTGAAGAGATTTGTGCTATGGTTTCTGAAATACAAATTGGCATGATTACCGAAACCAATATGGCTGAAACTAAGTCCTATGATTGGTGGCTCGATTCGGGTGCAACAATTCATGTTTGTAATGATAAGAAATTTTTCTTATCATACAAAGAAGAAACGAAAGGACAAATGGTTCTCATGGGGAACAATAATGCAGCCATAGTAGCAGGGAAATGAGTAGTTGAGATCAACTTCACTTCTGGAAAGAAAGTCACATTGTATAATGTCTTTCATGTACCTTCCGTTAGGAAGAATCTTATTTCTGCTAGTTGTATGTGTAAGCATGGGCTTAAGATTGTGCTTGAGGGTAATACTTGTATTGTCTCAAAGAATGGATTATTTGTTGGGAAAGGGTATTCTTGTGATGGAATGTACAAACTCAGCATTACTAATAATAATATCAACTTAGCTTATATTGTTGAGTCTTGTGATATTTGGCATGCTAGATTAGCACATTTGAACTTTAGATCTTTGAAATACATGTCTAAGCATGGTTTGATTAATTGCAATGATGTTAAAGGTCATAAGTGTGAAATCTGCATCCAAGCTAAATTAACTAAGAAACCTTTTCCTAAAGCTGAACGAAATACTCAAATATTGGATTTAATACATACCGATATTTGTGAGTATAATGGCATGTTAACAAGAGGAGGTAAGAGGTACTTTATCACTTTTATTGATGATTGTTCTAGATACACTTATGTGTATTTACTTAGAACAAAAAATGAAACTTTTGATAAATTTAAAATTTTCAAAGCTGAAGTTGAGAATAAAAAAGATAAGAAAATCAAAATGGTTCGTAGTGATAGAGGTGGTGAATATTTCTCAATTGAATTTAATAATTATTGTGAAGAATTTGGAATTGTTCACCAAAGATCAGCTCCATTTACTCCTCAACAAAATGGTTTGGCTGAAAGGAAGAATAGGATTTTCACGGATTTGATAAATTTCATGATCCTTATACAAAACTACCAAATAATTTGTGGGGGGAAGCATTACTCACTGCATGTCATATTCATAACAGAATTACATCTTTGAAAACACATATATCTCCTTATGAAATTTGGAAAGGAAGAAAACCAAACTTGATGTATTTAAGAGTCTGGGGTTGTTTAGCTTTTTATAAAATACATGACCCTAAGTCATCAAAGTTGAGTGCTAGAGGTATAAAAAGTGTTTTCGTAGGATATGCTGAAAATTCCAAGGCTTATAGGTTGTTAGATTTAGATTCTAATGTGATTGTGGAATCTAGAGATGTTGAGTTTATTGAGATTAAATTTCAACTTGATTCTAATATTGAATTAGAATCAATTATTGATCAACCATGTGTTAATACTCCTGTTACCTCCACTAACAATAATAAAAGGAAAGATTCTATTACATCTTTCGAACCAAGAAGGAGTCAACGTGAAAAGAAAGAAAAGAGTTTACCTCCGGATTTTATTTCATCACAAGCATTACTCTTCTTGGTTGAAGGGGATAGAAAGAATGTACTTAACAAAGTACCATTGTTGTTAAATATTGAAAAAGATCCAAAGACATTTAGCGAAGCTATGTCTTCAAGAGACGCTTCTTTTTGGAGAGAGGCGGTAAATGATGAAATGGATTCGATTATGTTGAATCAAACATGGGTCTTGGTTGATCTTCCTCCAGGATCTAAACCAATTAGCAGCAAATGGGTATTTAGAATAAAGTACAATAATGATGGTTCTTTGCAAACTTTTAAGGCTAGATTAGTAGCCAAAGGGTTTAAGCAAAGAAATAGGATTGATTATTTCGATACATATGCTCCGGTAGCAAGGTTAACTTCTATAAGAGTGCTATTTGCAATTGCTTCATTGAACAATTTGTATGTGCATCAAATGAATGTTAAAACAACTTTTCTTAATGGTGATCTTGATAAAGAAATCTATATGGAACAACCTGAGGGATTTGTTTTGCCAGGAAATGAGAAAAATGTATGTAAGTTAGTCAAATCTCCTTATGGTTTAAAGCAAGCACCAAAACAATGGCATGAGAAGTTTGATTCGGTAATTTTATCTCATGGTTTTAAGCATAATAATGCTGATAAATGTATATATTTTAAATTTACGAATGATTTTGGTGTGATTATATGCTTGTATGTTGATGACTTGCTTATCTTTGGAACAAATATGCAAGGAGTAGATGATACAAAGAAGTATTTAATTTCACAGTTTAAGATGAAAGATCTTGGTGAAGTAGATAATATCTTAGGTGTCAAAGTGAATAAACATAGTGTGGGTTACTCGTTGTGTCAATCTCATTATATAGAGAAAGTGCTTCTTAAATTCAATTATTTGAAATTTAGAGAAGCTAATACCCCATATGATTCTAGTATTAAATTACTAGAGAATTCAGACCGAGTAGTAGCACAACTAGAATATGCTAGTGCTATTGGTAGCTTGATGTATGCTATGCATTGTACGAGGCCTGATATAGCATTTGCAGTTTGCAAAATGTCAAGATTCACGAGTAACCCTAGTGTTGAACACTGGAAAGCAATTGGTAGGATACTTGGTTATCTTAAAAGGACCATGAATTTGGGTTTGTTTTATAGTAATTATCCTGAAGTACTGGAAGGATATTCAGATGCTAGTTGGGTAACCAATACAAGAGATAATAAATCCACTTCTGGTTGGATTTTTACAATTGCTGGAGGAGCGGTTTCTTGGGCTTCAAAGAAACAAACGTGCATAACTCATTCAACAATGGAAAGTGAGTTTATAGCACTTGCAGCTGCAGGCAAAGAAGCAGAATGGCTGAGAAATTTGTTGTTTGATATAATGTTGTGGCCACAACCGATGCCATCTATTTTTTTGTACTGCGACAGTGAAGCTACATTGTCTAGAACTTATAATAAAGTGTATAATGGAAAGTCTAGACATATTAGCTTGAGACATGAATATGTGAAACAATTAATAGCAAATGGTGTTATTAATATTGTTTATGTTAGGACTAATAAGAACCTAGCAGATCCTTTAACAAAAGGTCTTTCAAGAGACTTAGTTAAGGATACATCTTTTGGAATGAGATTGAAACCTTTGCATAATAAAGTCACCAACGACGGTAACCCAACTATGTAGTAGTTGTACCGCTACTCCATAGTTAAATGGGTAATAACAAGTTGTTGTTATGTGACTGGTTTGGCACCGAGTAATAAATAATCCCATTCGAGAGTTTCGGTGTAAATAGCTACGAGGTTGAGGTTGAGTATTTACTCTTAATGAAGTTCAAGTCTTATAGTAGCTAAAGACATGATTTGAAACTTCACCTAAGTGAACATAAGAAATGGTGCCGTTTCTAACAAGATCATGGTTTAATCTTGTAAATGTTCATGAATCCAAGATAGAGCACAAGGCCGGAATAGTGCTAACTATTGGAACACAATTTTGAAATCTGGGATAGCTTATATGTGATGTATCTCCGGTATTTACTTAAGAGACAAAGTTTAATGCTTAGCACACTATTGTTTTGTAAATACTTTGAAATACACTCACTAATTAAAGGTTAAAATCGAAAGATACCTTTTTGTATGTATAAGTTTATCATTAATAAATCTGAAAAAATATTTCAATCTAGTGGGGATTGTAAGAGAGATTGTTACATTTTTTCTTAATCTTTGGTTTGATATTCTGGACGAAAACGGTTTGCCGTTTCTTGAGAAAACGGTTAACCGTTTAAGTCCAGAGAGCATATTTTTGTTCTGGGATAAAATGGTTCACCGTTATTGAGAAAACGGCTAACCGTTTAAGTCTAGAGAGCATGTTATTGTTCTGGGATAAAACGGCTCACCGTTTTTTAGAAAACGGCTAGCTGTTTAACTCCAGAGAGAGAATGTTTTATGTTCTAGAGAAAACGGCTCACCGTTATTGAGAAAATGGCTAACCGTTTATTTACAGAAAGCAACGTATTTGACATTCTGGAATAAAACGGCTCACCGTTTATTGAGAAAACGGCTAACCGTTTATTTCCAGAAAGGCGTCAACTGGAAAACGGTTAAACAAGTTTGAAATTTAATTGTCAAACAATGCAAATTCAAACCAAAAAGAGTGTCTTTGAAGAAGTACCATTTCGAATGGTTGTATTCTTTTAAATAAACATCTTCTTCATTAAAAGAAAGATATACAATTAGATTGATAATCAGTTTTTACAGATTTCATATATGTTCTGAAAATACAATCTTATTTGCTAAAGATTGTATTCAGGATTTGATGTATCTTGGGGGTAATTTGCCATTAAAACTCTATAGCAAATCAAGATTAGTGAGGGCAAATAAAACCTTAAAGGAAAGTGTGCAAACACGTCTCAAATCCTAAGAAATTGTCTTTGTTCTTTGCCTCCATATTATTAAATTCATCAACACTTAGAGCTGCGTATGTTAATAATTTCTCATGTAATTAAAACTGCAATTTTTGCAGGCACGTGGTATTGTTGCTTTAGAATACGTTAAAGTAGCTTCAGTGAGTGATTATATTTGTTGAGATGGTACACGATGGACTGATGGTTTCTTTTTGCATGCATGCAAATCCTTGGATTGATGAATGATTAAAATTTGTATGTTAAGCTGATATGCATTATGCCACCTGTGCGTGTTGTTTAATTCTAGCTTTTCTTGCTAATTGAAATAGTTGTTAAATGAACTGATGATGATAACGAATAGTTGGGATTTGATTAATTGCAGGGATCAGAAAGAGTGGAGAATGTTTCCAAGGAAACTGACAGAACGATCGACTGCCAAGAAGAGCTTAACGTTTAGAAGATGGACTTCGACCGCCGCCAGCATTACGGGATGTGGCGACAGCACCTTTCTAGTCTTCATCTGCTTAAATTTGTTTCAAAAATGGAAAAGCCCTTCAACCTTCACGGCGATCATCATCGTGTAGTATAATACTATTTAGCTATTAGCTTTTAGCAATATCTGTGCAGGATTGATTCTCCTTGTCCATCGTTTTATAAGATCTCTTTGTTCTTTTGTCCATAACTCCTCTCCTCTCAATGAAGGCCCTGCTTTTCGGGTCCCTCTTATGCATGCATGTTACGTTTACAATAACTAATTATTTAAGTATCGATTTGAAAACTCACTGTAAAAAATCTGAAACGATCAGAACTTTCTTCCGAAAGAAATGAGAAAAAGCTTGAAATCATACATAAGCATGCACATCATTAAATATTTGAAAACATACATCGTATTCCAGTCGTCTTATTGTGATAAGTAAGCGACTAAGACAATAGTCAGCTAGACGGGATGAACTTAATTGATTTTTCAGTTTCCTATTATATAAGAATCCTAAAATTTTATAAGGGTCTATGTAATGGGAATCTCAAACTTCGTTTAATTCATTTACAGACCAATAAGGTTGTCTCCATAATGAGAACTTAATGGAACAGTAAAAGCTTCAGAAGAAAATTAGAATCCACATGTTGCTGCAAAAACGCCTAATCCCGATCTCCACGACACACACGTGGCAACTCCTCCAATGTGTGTGGCAAAACATGCAACCACAAGTCCCAATCTACGCCAGCCTTAACAATCAATGGACAATGCATGCATTCTTAGCCACAGACAACTGGGATCATCTTTTTCGCACCATGGAAAGGAGCCAGGTGATTTACAGCAGAGGACAGAGGGACACAGCAGAAGTCCCACAGTTATTGGAGTTCCGCACAGGAAACAAAATATTTTTTACCTGGTACAGATGTGAAAGCAATGACCCAAGAACATGATGAGGATAGAAAGTCCCAAACTCAATAAATTGCACAAACTGCACCAACATTTTGCTGACTTAAACTGACTGGAATTATAAAAATACAACCTAACAAACCAATAATTAAGCTAACTGGATGTTTTGCTTGCAAGAATCTGTCAACAGAACAACCAATAAGCATGACAAAAGTACGCTCTAAGAGAATAAATCAGCATACCCCTTGTCTTCTATATGAAATCCACCAAATGATGTTGTATCTAACAGTTTTATTTTCATCAAGGACAATGATATCCACCACTTCTGCTGTCTTCTGAAGCACGGCTACTCCCCACTGACAGTTTAGCAGCACCATGGTTTAAAGGAGCCTCATTTGCATTTCTCTGAACACAGTCCTGCATTATTAACAATCTCAAATGAGCACAAGCGAAAGACCAAAAGGAAAAAGGCAAATTGTGCGTAACTAGGACAACAAAGATTTGACTGTTTCGTAAGTACATATGAAGCAAACCAATCCTGTATGGTACCTGCGGCAGCATGGAAGGAGACTGACTGAAACAAGGGTTAACGTTGTAGCATGATTGCTCAGAATTGTAACACTTCTGATCAGTATATGGTCCATTACAGTGGGCTTGTTGAGGTTCACGAGCTTCGGCAGGGCAATTCAACGGAGCATCAAGATCATGCAACTCTATGAATGATGCATTATCACCCAGAATCACTCCATCCAGATTGTAGTTAGAGTTTTCTGCAGGGAAGAAATCATATTCACCTCCACTGAATCCACCCATATTTTCAAGGTCACCCAAGTCATTGTAAATATCAACGCCATCCAAACGAGGTGAAGCTTCAATATTTCCATCATGGACATCATCATACTGCTGAAAATGAATTGATCAACGTATTTCAGTAAATTGGCAGGAAGAAAACAAATCATCAACAAAACAGTAATTGGACAAATTTTATTAGCACACAGTAACAAGACCAGCTACAATATACGCAGCTCAAATATGTTCAAGCAATTAAATTCTTTAAAAAGGGTGGAACACGCTACACACCTCAATTTGACCATTTTCATTTGAAATCAAATTGTTATCTTCAGTGAAGTAATCCAACATTGCAAGAATGTCATCCTCGCTCAAATCCTGAGCAACCTCCCTAGATACATCATTAATAACAGGGACTGGTGGAAGCATGTTAGAAGTGGGTGGGATAGTATCAGAAAGACATGACTCAGATGTTCCGATGCATGGCCTCTCAGGGATGTGAGAGCTCTCAGCTACAGGACTGTTCTGGCTGGGCACAAGTGGAGGAAGTACAGCAGAGGAGATAACATCCACACAATCAACATCCTCATCATTTTCCCAGTCTTCCTCTCTAAATGGTGCTCCATATTGGGCGCCATTCCTAGGGCCTGGACCATCCTTCTGAAAAACAATACAGAGCACGTATGCATCCTGATACACAAAAGTAAATTTTATTAAAAAACAGCAAAAGACATCCCTCCATTTGCCATTTGCACAAAGCAATAAAAGGGATAAAAAAACAGAAAGCTGTACAACTTGGTGCATGAATAATACAGATGGAAGGTCAAGGTAGAAGAATTAATCAAAGTCATTACAACACTTGTCCATGCATGTCATGGATTAGATGAATGAGGTCCAGATCTTTTTAAATTTAGAAGGGCAAAATGGCCCATCAGAAGAAGATGGATACTCCATTTTTAAGCAGCAAAGATATTTAGTTATTCAAAAAGGAGAATGGGGGTCGAAATGAACAAAAACCCTATAAGAACCACATGTACTGAAGGAGAATGGGGGGCAGAAAAGAACAAAATCTCTGTAAGAAACACATATACTGAAGCTCCTTTTAATTAATAAGATATCATCCACAAATTAAATGCACAATTAGAAAAAAGAACTCTTACAACAAAAACCAAATAAATCTTAAGACTTAATATTATTTCTGCTAAGAAGCAATTATCCTAGTAGACCAAAGCCATTGATAAACTCCGAATTCAAGGTTTAAACAAGTTCAATAAGAAAAAGTATGAACAAGAATAAATACTTCCAGAAATCATATTCAGTTTTAATACATTATAAACAGGTTATAACCCAAGTGCAACAATTCTAGCTAATCAGAAACTATGGAACTCAAGAAGAAAAATGTTATCCTCATCTTCAGACAGGTAAATATAGCAACCGGTACTACATTAAGTTGGTTAATAAGAAGCAAACAGGGGGATAAACCACAACCTTAAAGCATGAACCCACTAGCAGATTTAAGCAAGGATCAAGAAAGTGCCATGGTGAAAGTTGATAACAGGAAAAGACTTTATGAAGGAAATGAATTATTGCAGCAACATTAAATGAATATGCACCCAGTAAACATTGCACAAAGTTTCAAGAATGTCAATATAACTTGTTTACATAAAAAGAATCAGAATAAACAAAAAATACCTGAACAACTCCTCTTTCAGAAAGACCAGGCTCATCAATTCTATACTCATGCATCACCCAGTCCGTTCGATCACCACGTGGGGCTTTACCCCTGTGAAAAACCAAAGTCTTAATCATCCCCACTACTTCATTATTGTATTGAACAGGTCTATCCTTTCCAGTAGTTTTCCAATAACCAAACTCAGTGGCACGATTCATCCTAGCTCCGTTTGCGTATTTCTTCTCTCGTGGGCAAAAGAAATACCACTTCAGATCCCCACTCCTCAAACTAGATTTGTCTGACAAAGAAAGAGCAAGCCAGTAAGAAAAAACACAGTCACAGTAAGAAAAACACACAGAAACAAGTAACAATCAAGCAAGAAGGAGGTACACAATTTAGAAACATAAAATTTATAAAGTTAAAAAAAAATTATTGCTTTACATACCTGGTAAATCCCAAGGAGCGTGCTTGTAAATGTCAACTTCAGCAATGGCCTCAAATCCAAATTTCCTACCCATTACTTTCCTCTTCAAATAATACTTGATCAGTTCAACATCAGTTGGATGAAATCGAAACCCCGGAGGTAGAGACATTTTTCCCATAGAGAAAATTGGATGGAATATCTCAATGTACAATAACTTTTAATCACAAGATGTAGTTCTTCACAAGCTGTGAATAACTTTATATCTATTACTTGAAAAAAAAATTTGCCTCGCACGAATGAACAAGAAGTCGATGTGTTAAATAGAAAAAAAAAACTAATTAACAAAGGACCAAAGAAAAAGAGAAACCGGCAAAGTTGTCAAGTCCAATGTCGAAATAAGAACTTCCGCGAGCACCACAGCCTCCCCCGGCTCATAAACCCAAAATCACACCGAAGAAGAGATGTAATTTTCTTGCTGGGATCAAAAGACATTTGGTGTGCAATGCTGATCCTGCTTTAAACATTATTAGGTTCAAAATACGAATATTAACACAGGAAACCCTTAAGAAAAAAAAAAGAACAATACGGTGCCAAACAAATACGAATCGGAACTGGAACAAACATCAAAAATAAAGCAAACCCAGATGAAAACGAGATAAGTAACAGATAAATTTGATTGCTTTCATCAGATAGGTCAAAGAAAAACAACCAAATCGCTAAAAAGAACCCTAGATTGAAAACCCTAATCCACACAATCAAAAACCACAAAACCCTAATCAGAATAACAAAAAATACACAAAAATCAGAGTGGGAGATTGATCCTACCAAAGAGAGAGAGCGCTGGGAGAGGAGTGAGAGAGCAAAAGGGGACCAAAAGACTTAAGCAGCTCTAATCGCGAAAGAGAGAGGGAGGAGCAATGAGGGAAAGTTAGGGTTTTATATACTAATATTAATAATTAATTCTATTTTTGTTTTTATTATTTATGAAGAATTTGTCATTAATTAGGATATATAACATAAGGTCCCTAATATTTTATATTTTCAAATGTGAGGTCATAATTAATACATTGCTGCCACATAGGTCCCTTTTTTTAAGAAATTATATACACTCCATAGACTACATGTACTACATTTAATCAATAATTTTCAAGTTTAAAAAAATACTGCATATATTACATTTCATATGAGGTTATCATCAAATTGTATACATTTAAGAGACATATTTTATAATTTAATATTAAAAAAACTGTATTTTATAATATCATCAATTTTTTTAATATTAAATTATAAATGGTAGAGTGGGTCTCACATATTGATTTTGCAATTCATATGTTCAAATAATTTTTATTCTTTATTTTTAATTATTTTTTAAGAGAAATTATCAATTTTTTAAAATTTAAACTCTTCAAAATTCAGTGGCTAACAAAGAAATCTACTTGAAAATTAATTGCTAAGCCTCCGAGGCAAACTACTAAACATGGTTTCTTCTTCTTTATTAAAAAAAAAAGAAAAAGAAAAAGAAATTATATGTTCGAATGTGAGGACAGACTTTTTTTCTAAATACGAGGACGTATATGACATAAAGAGAGACACTATATATTTTCTTCAGAAACACTGTAAGTTAGGGGATCTTGATGTTATTATCAAGTTATATTGGCTCTCTCTCATTGATGGGAAACTTCTTTAGGAATCCACGGCTTGTGATTGGTTGGATGGCTTCATTAATGTTAACTTTTCTTAAAAAATAAATAAATAATAAATAAAAGTGACAGCTATTTATTACGTGTTTGTAAACACTGTCGAGTGTGAAGATGCATGCATCGTCAAAATTAGAATACGCAATGTTCACACTTCTTCTCTTTTAATGGAATGCTCCTGCTGCTCGTGCTCTCTATAATTTTACTTTGTAATTTTTTTTTGGTTTTTACTTTCTATCTTTTAAAAATAACTTTTAGATATAAAAAATGATTTTTTTTTAAATGAGGGTTTGTATTGTATTTAAATTATTCTAAAAATAATAAAATCTAAAATTAATATTATGGAACCAGAGTAGGTTTTTAATATATTTTTAAAATAGTGTTGTACTTAAAAATTAAGAGAAATGATTTTTTGATTTTTTAATATTCTCAATACAATTCAAAATAGACGTTTTGGTAAAGATTTCTAAAATGGGAAACAACATTAACGCCCTTCGCAATGTTTTCTAAAATGAGATTAATATTCCTTTTTATATGCTAAATGAGTGCAATAGTTGGAATAATTAAAAATTGGATTAAAAGATTTTTTTTTGTTTTCTAATTTGAAAATAGTAATTTTTTTTTTCACTCTTCTTGTGTAATTCATGAAAATTTCCTCTTTATTCTGTTTACTTTGAATATACGTTGAGATTGACTTGGCAAATACGTGTTTGGTCACTTTCGTCTTTCATTGATGAAAATCTATTTTCCACAAAGTACTAATGATAACTAATACCAATTACTCCCTTTTTTTAAAAAAAAAAAATTACCACTTTACACAATTGATCCTAATTAATCTTTGTCAAGTAATGCATACAAGAAGGATAAGATACCCTCTTAAAAAATTTTACTATTCTGATAGTAAGTTTTAGTGAATCTAGCCATAGTTTTGGGAGTAAAATTTAGAAGAAAAATTTTTAAAGCTTAATAAAAACTCTTAAGAATTCTTCGTGAAAAAGTTATACAAAAATAAATCTTTACTAAGAATAAAAGTTTATGAGAAAACTTCAATTTTCATATTTAGAGAGATCTTTTCCATTCCCTAAATTTCGGGAGCCCACTAAAAATTCACTCATATTTTATTTACTGCCCAAATATTATAAGAAAATCCCCATAAATATCTAAAACACAATAAAAATAAAAATAAAAGTAACGCTCAAAACCTCCACAAATAAATGATTAAAAAATAGTTGTGATTCCAAGAGATTTTGAAAATCAAACTATTAATCTCCATAAAACTCTCCCTTTGAGCCCATTTGAATGAATTTTTTTTTATACATATTTGAATTAATTTTATCCGTACACGCATGCACTATCCAAACTTTTTTTTTTATGAGATCCAAACTTTTAAAACAGGAAAGTCTTCAAAATATATTAAAACGGAACTTGCCCGATCTTTTTACTTTTTGTGTAAAATAAGTTGACTAATAGTAATTTATGAAGGAGAAACTTTCGGAAGGGAAACTACCGTGTGTATGTAACGGGACCATTCAAGCAAAAGACAAATTTTGATATGTGCTCTGCTTATTAAATTTTGACTTTTTTTTATAATTCATATTACATAAAATTATTTCTGATATTTATAGACAGATTATCACTCATATTTACATGATATTATTATTGAGATTAATTTTACATACATTCTCATAAAATACTACTTAAATTTTTTATCTTCTCTAATATTCGAGAGACGTCTGCTACACTTACATTACATAAAATTATTTCTAATATTTATAATCAAACTATCACTCATATTTACATGATATTATTATTGAGATTAACTTTGCATATATTTTCATGAAACACTACTTAAATTTTTTTATCCTCCCTAATATTTAAAAAACGTCTAATACACTCACATTAGTAAGAGAGGAGATTAATCTTCACCCAATAATTGAGGATAGACTTAAACTACCACAATACTTTGGTGAGGTCTTGAACTGCTGCCCTCACAAACAGGAAAGCTACTCGGCAAAAGGCCGAGTGATAAAATTTTGATTTATAATACAAGTGTTTTGAAACAAACGAATCATCAAATTCGATGAAAAAATTCCTTTAAGATACATGACGTTATTTGATTGGAACCGTCTCAAGACCTTCTGCATTTATAAATTAAAGAGATTGGACAAAATGATGAGACCGTCACCACCCAAATGTCCATCTTCGTACAAAAATCTGGGATCAATTCAGGTTTCAATGCCACCAATAACGAAGCTCTTGAATGTAACTCAAATGGACAGATTTATCACCGAAAGTAATATGATACAATCAAATATTTTATTCCAATAACATTTTGTAACACAGCCTTTTGACCTAAGTATGGAAGATTCAAAATCAGGGGAGACAAGCCATCGAACATCCGAAAACAGAAAAGAACACTGACCAACAAATCCGAGTTTGGATTCTATTTCCATCCGGCGTCTATCCAAACTATAAGATCAGTCTCCATGTGCAAATTCACCGGTCAGTGTACAGTTTGAACTCTCATTATAACTTCAACAAGTGAGATCATCTCGGCCTGTCATCCCCATCGGGCTTACTCTGTACAGTGTCTGCTGTCTGAAGATAGAAGTGTTGTGTATCTCCTTCGAGTAACTAAATTCCCCACCATGAGCAGAGTTCCAATATACATGGAACACGGGGAAAAAACTTTAAAAAAAGTGAGCATTGCTGAAGAAAATTCAGCCTGCTATACTTGAAGAATTTCCGCTGATACAATTACAAGTTCCTCACACCAATGAAATAAGGCGACAAACAGCTATCAACCTTCCCTCCAGCTTTGATATAATTTTTGAAGTCTATGTAGGGAACCAATTGCCCATACATCACACAATTTACACGCCACTTTGATCGGAATGCTTCACTGTAATGGTGTTTGCCTAAAAACTAACAGGTGACGACCAATCAAATTTAACCTCATAATATCCCGTTCAAAACCCTCTGGTAATAGTCATACTGCCGAGTCCGCCATGCATCTAAGCTGCTGCTGATCAAGGAGAGCACCAAGGAAACACATTGCTGCTTACAAACAACAGAATGTTATGACAACCATACAAATGAACCATAAAGAAGTATTAATAGAGTTAACAAGTTAAAATCAAACCTCCTCTGTTAGACTGAGATGGAATCTTTTTCTCAGATTCTGTATTGTTCGTGGACCACCTTTGAAGCATGGGAAACCAGAGTCCTGATCCAAAGATTGGAAAGAAACACCTTTTTTCAATGAACCAATGAAGAAGTTACTTTACCATTTTGTAGCATAAATTACTTCACAAAACATGTTCATTGAGTTCTAAACTGCAGACTTTGATGTTCACTGAGTTCTGAACTGAGTGACTTCCACTAGACCCTACAACCTTGGTAAAAGGAAACACGGGTTTTGAGCTTGATACTTTAAACTAAACAATCACTTCTTCCGCTTTCTTTTCTCTTCAACGGACACCCACACATGTGCAAACAATATTCAAAGTTATATTCTCAATTATCTGAATGTTCTGCTTCTCAGCGCAAAGTTTGGACACATTTTAGTTTAATTCTAGCCTTGACATTCTATTAATAACACAAGTAACACCTTACAGCACCCCAAAACCCTCTTCAACAAACTTAGTAACAATTAAAATGGAAAACCCTAATCTTGAAGGATCTCTTACATGGCTTAAATGTCTGCACTAGTAATACAACCAATTATGGCAATTCAAGAGCCAGTAAAATATGAAATCCATCAACCCGCATCAGATAGCTCCATCTTATAAGTACGTGACCATTAGGTACCAAAACAAAGAAATGATTCATACACAATGAGAACACAATTAAATGTATATTAAGGCTATAGAAAGCCAAAGTTTGTTTTACCTGCAGCATTTCAACCAGAAGAATAATGCGCTCTGCATGCTTACGACATGTTAGGAAGCCTTGAATGCATAAGACCTAGAGATGAATGCAAAATTCAATAAGACACATTTAGCTAGAATCTTCACATGGCCATTGCTAAAGGCACCAAAGATAGTCTACAATACGAGGGGAGTATTTCCTAGAAGAATTCACTGAATACCTTAAAGTAATCGAAGAACTCACTTGGAAGTCCCTCTGCATCAGAATCCATGACCTGTAATTATACAATTCTCCAATCAATTTTTGTTGACAAGAACAACCAATGCTAACTCATAAATGCTACTATATAAGTACCAAAAAAAAAAAAAAATTGCGTGACACGTCAATGGATGGTATTCCACAAATGTATTACCTCAAGAAGTTCACGGGTTAATTTGAACGGTGCACTCTCAAAATTTACACCACCTGGTGAATTTGAGAGCATAAAGCCAAAATCAATATGTATTATATGGCCTTCTTCATCCAATAATAGGTTCCCATTATGACGATCTTTCACCTAGACAAAAGTATCATCAACTACAAGGACGCATAAACTTATAACAATTCAAATAAATTATCTGCCAAAAGAACAAGTACAGAATTCTAAACTACAAATAATGTTGTGTCCATAAAAGAGAGAGAACCTTTTTATCAGACCAGCTGCAGCTCAGAATAAGAGACGACACTTTGGAGAAAATGTTACTTATAAAGGATTTTGTTGCTCATTCTTAGGTAGACAGGGTAATACTTACCAGAAATAACAATCTCCTACTTGAGGAACATTTTACTTCAGTAAACAAACTTTAGTTCCCTTAATCTTAATAACACAAGATCACAATAATGAGAAGCATTAAGTTAAAATTCCTTATACGTCCTTGGAAAGAGAAATAGATGCATTAAGTTAAATGTTCTGTCGTATATTTTTCTTATCCAAGCATCAGTTCAAAGAAGTGAAACTTTCACCTTCACGTTCTTACTTCAACAAAGAAACCAATTTGCAATGGAGAATCTCCTCAAAATTTTCTTACGAGTCATCTTTTTATTTTTTACAGTGCTTACGACACTTATGGATCCACATCGGACACACATTGCAAACTAAAATGTTGTCAACTTGATTGATAGAAGCAAATACATGAAAAGGTGCACAGGAAATGACAAAGATGTTTTAAGTTTTCTTAATTCCTCCAAGCACAATATCTATGAATCAAACCAATACAGTGAACAACTAATGACAGCAGGACAGATCTAACAAAACCCAATTACAATAGGTTACAGATATTGGATACAATCACATAAAGGCATTTTAAAAACTGGCATCCTTCATGTAGTTCGCTTTTTATGCAAACTGTTATTAAAATCGTATCAATGTCCATCCCACAAACCTTAGTGTGTAGAGAATGAGCATGAGAGAGATAAGAGCAGCATTACCTGCAGAAGATAGCACACTAGGGAATATCCAGCCATGCTTTCAACAAAATTTCTCTGCAATAAATATAACTATTCAGAACCGTGAAATGAAAAATATTTCAATAGAAGACATTTCTTAGTATTTATTATTTGAAAACATGAGCCAAAAAGAAATGTATGTGCAATTAAGCAGAGCCAGAGATTTGGGTACGACATAGTCTATATTATGGTTCAACAATCAAGTTGATCCCATGTAATCAACTCATGGACTTGAAGGCACAGTACAAGCTGGAATAGGGACAACTCGCACCCCCTATCAACAACCATAATATTTCTATCTTTCAAACCTTAGCTCGTACAGTAATTCGGCACTGAAATATGCTAATCCAGTAGGACTAAATCTGCTGCATTAGATTCTATATTTTATTACTTTATTACCATTTAGAAGCAACATCCAGAGTCAAACCTCCACGGTATTTGTCCTTCTCAAATACCACCCAAACCCCAATCAGAAAAACGTAATCAAGAAAGTAAAAAAAGATGATAACATTCGTAAAACTAAAAGTTTTAAATTGTTCACAGAAAAAATTCCATGAAACACACAGATAACAAAAGGTTTGCCCAACTATAATGCCATTTGGATAAAAACTGCTTTTGTGCAGCTATACATTACCTGGGCGAGCTTAAAACTTGGAGAATTTTCTTGATACTTGGCAACAAAGAAGTCGCGCAAACTTGTAATATTGGGATATCTACTTTTGATAGAATGAAGTGAAGCCTGGCAAAGAGTAAAGATATTAGTATTGTGGATATAGTCAAAGAATTCATTCAGTTCACTGACAGCAACAATGGAAATAACTACCGTATCATAAATTGTTTCGATGAGAGCCGTGTAAGATGATGTGACTAATACTTCGTATGGACGCAACCAAAGAGGAAGACCAGCTTCTTGAAATATGTCTGCCAATAAACTCCAAAAGTCATACACTTGAACAAACTCGAAGCAAAACATAACAGCTTAACAGAATAACCAAGAATCAACCTCAGTATATTAGTTACAACAATAAATAACATAACAAGAGAAATTCACAATGACACACAATTAAGCCCGGACACTTATCATACTCAGTAACATCCTGCAGAACTTATTTAATTCAGCACATCTTCTACCAAATATTCATCATGCTCATCCTCAAAACCAATTCAAAACTGAAAAGGGAAGGAAAAGAAATGGGGGCCAGGGGGCTGGTGTTGGGGGTGAGAACCTAAAACATAATCCAGCATTGCAACCTAACTGAAATGCCTAAATCTAAGTCCAGGCATTAAGTGAAAGACAGACACCAAGACAGTTAAAGACAGACTCGACAAGGACATGGAGAAACTATCATTTTTCTATTTTATTTTATTTTTTCAAAGGAAACAGAGGATCTTATATTGAAAAGGGGAAAAAAAAAGTGCAAAGTGGACAGTGAAGAAAGAACCCCTAAAGATCACAAAAAAAGATCTGCACAACTGTCTACTAATAGCTGACCAAATTAATTATAGGATCTATAAGATCAATAGACCATATGCACTCAAAACAAAAAGCAAACCAAAAATTCACTTAAGTAAACCAATAACACTTCCCAATAATGAGAGCAGATTGATCTAGTGAACAATGTTGCCTACCTTATGGAGTGTGACACACCCGCTACGTGCATGCATTGGAGCATGTGAACAAATTAATTGTAGGATCCATAAGACCATATGATCTCAAATCAAAAGGCAAACCAAAAATTTACTGAATTAACCCAAGAACCCTTTCCCATAGAGTGGGTAGATTGATCTAGAGGCAATGTTGCCACCCTATGGAGAGCGACACCACTAGTTGCATTGGAGCATGTGAACTACCAGCACTTCACACACTACAAGACAATCATGTGACTCCACATCATATTTACAGGAAACTACAAACTACAAAGCATTCTTCACATCTTTCAATGTAACAAGTGGGCAAATGTTGCTGCTAGATTGATCTAGTGGACAACATTGCCCACCTTAAGGAGAGCAACAGACCCTCCCTCCCTCCCTCCCTCCCTTCATCCATAAACGCATTTGTACATAAAGAGAAAAATTGTCCTAAAGCCTAAACCCCTCCACCAATAGAATCAGGGCCAAAATCTTTAAAAATACAACAAAGATACTTACCATAAAAATGAGAAATAAGTTGAACAGCAAGATGCTCCTGCCTACAATCATCGCCACTCTTCACGATAACCTACATCGAACAAAAGAACAATTTCATTCTTTCCTACAAAGAATGGCAGTTACAGATATCAATTGCAATGGGGAATCAGATTATAAAAAGGCAAGAAACTATGCTTAGTTGCACAGTTATAACATCTAACATCTTAAGCCATCTAGAGTTCAAAATGACATACAGCCCAAAATTCCATTAAAGGATAACATATAATCACCATAAATTAAATCAGGCAAATATTGCACGGACTGTGGAAAACCATAATCTAACGCTCTAAGCATTATATTAATTTACTTTCTGTAATTCAATTAATCATTATTTAAACAATAGATCATGATTTCCAAATTGTAATGCAGCTGCTGATAACAGATCTAGATACAAAAATATCCACACACTCATCGTGGTATGATCATCAACTCACAAAATTCATAGCTTTACAGACCACCGAAGCTGGCTAAAAATAATGAAAACTAACAAAAATAGAACCAATCATCAATATTGTCAGAACATTAGACTACTGCAGATGTAGCCAACTATTTAAATCTAAACCAATTAAAAATATGGATATAACCAGTCAGATTCAAGAAAGCTTTAAAAAAGGCCAGTAACATAAATGTTCACACAATTTTATAGACCATTGAGTAAATCAAATTGAATGGCTACATGAATGGGAACTACAATTTATATCAAGGATGAAACTATATTTTGAATACTCAATGAGCAGTCACAAGTCACCCCCATTCTCTATCACCTTGTGACATGAATCGAGTTAAAGGCAACTACTACGATTTCATCAATTCCATTTTATCTCCATAACACTTCTGTTTCCAGATTGATAACAACAGAAAATAATGTTTTGATAACAGACCAAGTAGCATTTAATTTATAGCCTCTGACTCATTCATTTGTTACTTCAATTTCCATTAGCTTCCTTCATGGTTCCCGATAGAATACATCTTAAATCAACTGTTGGCTCACTTAATCAGTGGCAAATGTTTCATGTCCACACAAAAAGCCATCATATGGGCCATTGTAACTAAGAGTTCTTAGTTCTTAACAGAAGCAGCAAGGATTAGCTCCTACCATTACATATATTTCTCCATTCATTCTTATGTTTTCACCACCTTAAATTGAAATATTTTCATTTAACATATGCTTAGTTGCTCCAGTTCCAAACTCTTCAGATGCCGAAATTATAGTAGAAAAGCAGCCATTATGAAGATTCTTTTTATTAATAAACTGAAAAACCCGTTGCAGCAGAACTTACAGAACGCAAGTCCCAACCAGGTGATTTTCCATATGCTGAAGCTTTTCGTATCCTCTCTTTCTTTACCTCCCAAAGTTCGCCAGATAAAGCATCAGTGGCCCTGGGAATACCACCATTTGCCTGTTGGAAAACTTATTAAATACAAAATCCAATGGTAGAAACAAAACCAAAAACATTTTAATAAATATTCACCCTTGGTTTTGCATCTGATGAATCCTGACCAGCCCCTTTCAGAGGGAGTCCAGGGGGTGCTTCTCCTTTGGCAGCAGCAGCCTGCAGAGGACATCCTAAACCCAGTAACATGCCAAACTCATAGATTTAAATAAGAGAGAGGAAAAAGGTTTAAGTTCCAGACAAAATCATCCAAACACACTGGTTTCATACACAGACCAATATTTACATTAACTAGATGGGTGTATTACCAAAATGTGCATAAACCACACAATTTATCTTAAAAATATCCAAGCAAAAACGTTTCATGACAGACCAATGTTACTTGTAATTATCCGAGCCAATACATTGTTAAACTACATAATTCAATGGGAGTACTTAGAATGAGCATAAAATCATGGAGCATCAAAACTACAGCATTTTTCTGTGACAAACAGTTAACTGAAGCACGCTTCTCGAAGCTGAACTCAGTATATCAAAGTGCCAAAGATGTGCTGGAGAGATGTCTAGATTATTTAAGAGTATGGCACATATCTCCAAGGTCGAAAACTTGTTGACACATAGAATTGTGACAACACTGGTAAAATGACAATCCCTGAAAACTGACAAGCATAAAAAAGGATGGATTCTTTTGAACTTAGAATCACTCGGCAAAAGGAAAGGATGAACAAATTATTTCCAACCTGTTAGGGGAATTCCCTTCCCCTTTTCCTAATTATTAGAAAGGTTGAGTGAATCATTGTAAAGGTTATAAGACAAAATAAACAGAAACTGAAACAAATAAATACATATTCAACTATCCGCATAATCTTACATTAGTCTACGTTTCAAGCATCACACAAGAATTTCCATATTCATCTTCATAAAAAAAAAGGAATGAACCTCTTAACAGTCTTTGACCAAACTAAAATGTGAAATGATGTTGCTACAGTATCCAAGTTAAAGGAATCTTTTATAGAAATTGTGTATTTTCGATCTTTACATATAACACAACATTCACATAGAAAAGCCAATCATGTCCAACCAAAATTGTCCTGAGATGCACGATAAATTTTTAAATAGAAAAGACTTGAAAGCACATGAAACAATCACATGGACTGCAGTTGAAAATTAATGGTTATTTCAAATACCGTGCAGAATGCACCATCAATGTCAAGCACAACTCCACAACAACTAGAAAACAATATATCTGATTTCTTTAGACAGCAAATGATTCACAAAAAGAGTGCACTTGCAAATACAGATAGCAAAAAAGACAAAAACAAAAAAAATAATAATTTGATTCTGAAGTAGGTACTAGAAAATTAACTTGTGCATACCCCTTTTCTAAATAAATAAAATGTAAATATGCAGCATAAAAAACCTAATTTGAAATACAAAATAATAATATGACAATAGCATTGATAGTACTTTGTTAACCAGTCAAAAACCCCACCTTCACCTCCTCTATGGCAACTGTACTCGGAACACGGCGATGCTCCTTCCGCCGTGGTGGTCCTTGATACTCGATGTCTTCCATTCTAACCCCAGGATCTGCTGTCAACACAACCCTTACCCATTCCAAATCATTGATAGCTCTGGATGTATGACTTACACCCTCTCCAATTTGATTACTATTTGATGTGGTGTGAACTGCAGTAGGTAGCATACCACTAAAATTGATGCCAGACTGAGTAACAGGTGCATCCGGGTTCTTTGATTGGATATGCACATGGTTCTCCACCGAGAGACTCAAATTGACAAGCTTAACTTTTGCATCTGACTTATGAGTCATTGCCTGGTCAATTGCTTGAGCAGTAGATTCCGACATCCTATCAGTACTATTGCGATAAGCCTCTTGCGCAGTCCACAAAGGATAAGCCCACGGTGGTGGCTTTGGCAGAAATGCATCACCATTTGCTAGAGGAATCCCTCCTCTAGAAAGCTTTTGAGGACCAGATGAGTCCTTTGCATTGCTAAGAAAAGAAACAGAAATCAATATCATTATCATTGATATAACAAAAAGCCATAATGAGAAAGGTAAAAGTTAGAACTATGTTTATTCTTAACTCATGTAGATATATTCATAGTTACCTTGGCGTTTCGCATTTCAAAACTTCAACACAGATCATATAAGGGGCCTTTTCCCTAGAATTCAAAAGAACAGCTTCATCTTCAGGAATATGAACCACACGATACAACCCCTTTCCCATTGGAAAGCATATTCCTAATAGAAAATGAAAGGAATCAGTATAATAGAGAAAATCATTTTCATTTAACTAATTATTTATTGCCACAACGTACGAGATCTTCAAGTTTTTAATATCATATTATCATATATTAAGACTTATGTGTTTACTATTACTATCAAAAGAACAAAGACCATTTGCAAAGAAGTTGTTGACCTTATTATTCTATATATCATAGGTTAAAGTTCAATATTAACACAATGAACCTAAAATTTATGAATCCTTCAAAAGATTTAAGGGGAAACTGAGGGGAATTTGAGTGAAGCAGTAACACAAAAACAATATACAGGTGAGAGACTTGAGACATAATTACAAAATGAGTACTCGGTAAAACAAAAGAAAAAAAAGTAGCTGCGAGGGGGGGGGGGGTGGGGGGGGGGGGGGGGTTGTTGGGGTGGGGTGATGTGTGGAGAAGAAAAATAAGTGAGGTTAAAAAAAAAAACAAATTGAGATATGACAAGAGAATATGAAAGTTCACCTAGAATCTCAGACAAAATAGAAATATGAAAGTTCACCTAGAATCTCAGACATTCTCCATAATGACGACATTTTCCCAAATTTCTAACACGTTTGGAAATAAATATTGTTATTTTACATTCTAAGGTCACCTTTCTAATATACCACATGCGCCGTGTTAAACAAAGAAAAACACATTTTTTGACAATGGTTACTACCATGCAACAAAACACTGATGCATTGTGCCCTTCAACATTGCATTGTTTTATTCAAATCCACAATAAGTACATACCTCCCATGTTTTGAGACTCAGCTATGTGCAAATTGATCTCTGCAAGAGACTACAAATGCAAGAGTGACAAGTAACAGTGTCAGAAAATAATTCAGCAGAAACTTTTACAGCATATAACCGAAGCAGTAAGCCTGACAAAACATGAAAACTCTAAACAACCTCACGGAGAGCAAGTTTCCGATCTTCAACTGGAAAAATATCCACTAAGCCATATGATGTGTCACATAATGACATCACAAAATCCAATGATTCGTGATAAGCGCCTTTCCGAAATTGTGATGCAATATTAACTGGAAGAGGGGGCTTGGAATTTGACTTCTCATTCTGTTGCTTAGGTGAACCAGGACGCTTCTGCACACAAAAACAAAAAACAAAAAGATGAGGCACAAAAGAACTTGGAAAGTATGCAAATACAAGAAAAGGACTTGTCAAGCAGTGAATACACAAAAAAAAAAAGAGAAATGTTAACTACCATACTCCACCCACTAGTGCCTCCATAATTGATCAGAAGAAAAGGCATCACTACCATGGATCGATCTCTTTAGTAAGAAATTTTTACAAATTAATCTCATAATCAAAATTTTAAAGATCGGCATATGCTACATCCAGAAAATGTAATCCAAACAGTTGTTTATCTCTGGTCTTTCATGTGCAAGAGATATGGGGAAAGTGTGGATCATTTACTTTTACATGTTTCACATTTTGTGCAGAATTTTCAAATTTGAGTTTCAGCTTTTGTTTAGTTTGCAAGTTTGACATGAGATGTTTCAACGCCGGTGTTGGATGTTTAGAGTCTATATCCTTGCAGAAATGTACAATACCATCCCCCAAGTTAAGTCAAAAATCAAACCCATGAGATATCAAAAACTGCAAAAATTCATGCTACAAGGAAGATCAATGACAACTTCCAAAAGAGGTTTCAAATGAATTCAAAAGCTTATACAGAAGGCTTCCAATAGTTTCAAGAACTTGCCTACTTACCTAACATTTAAACTACTTTCAAGGCTGAAAAATAGTATTAAATACCCTTTTTTTTTGGGGTATAGGAAACAAGAATATAAAAATGAATGATAAGAAATTACAAAAAGGTTGACCAGTATTCCACTAAATTGTGCTGGGATGAGCATAAGTGGGAGTGTTGTCCAATCATGAAAATGCACTGAAGAACTCTTATGTTTAAGTATGGATGGAATTCCTCGGCCCTAAATGCCATAATTTCTCTCTCCATCCTATTACCCCATATCGCACAAGATAATTTTCTTTTCAACATCTTGAAATTGTGGAGGACATCTAAATCTAGATATTTTCAGGTACCTTTGAAAGAAATCTCATTCCAGAATTATTTCAAAAATTTCCATTGGACATACGTCACATCTATATTATACCATTAGTTCTTGCGCCAAAGATTTCTGAAGCAAACAGTACCATTTAACGGCAATATTAGTGAATTAAGCATCAGCACATAAATTGAAAGAACAAGCGATGAGAAAGGAAAATCATACTCTCAAACCAACCGAGCATTAACAGTAATAGAGTAAACATGAACAGACCTCTCTTTGCTTCTTCGAACCAAACAGCTCCGAGTCTTCAACAGACCGATCCCGATCTCTAAAGAGTTTGCGGAAAAAGTTTTCAGTTCCTGGACTACTTTCAAACATGCCACCACTGTTGCTGTTTTCACTTGCAGCAGCTCTTTTAGGATCTTCAGGATGCACACGAAACAATCTCCGAAACAATGAAAAATCTGAAGATTCTTCTTCCTCAATACCGGAATTTCCCTCATCATTTTTCTCATTCCCATCTTTCTTGTCCTCAAATTTTTCTTTAAAGAATTTCCGGAAGAATCCTTCTTTTTCATCGTCTTCAGTGGATTTCGAACATTTTTCTTCAGTATTCACAACTTCTTCATCCTCATTCCTATGACTTCCATCCTTCTTGTCCTCAAATTTTTCTTTAAAAAACTTCTTAAAAAATCCTTCTTTTTCATCATCTTCAGTGGATTTTGAACATTTTTCTTCAATATTCACAACCTCCTCACCCTCATTCCTATGACTCCCATCCTTCTTGTCCTCAAATTTTTCTTTAAAGAACTTCTTAAAAAATCCATCTTTTTCGTCATCTTCCAATGATTTTGATACAGACTTTTCATCAGAATCACTCTTGCTATCACGAAACAACTTTTTAAAAAACCCTTCAGAGCTTGACATCAGTTCATCATCATCACCCTTACTGTCCCTCAGAAGCCGCTTGAAAAAACCCTCTGAACTTGACGTCATCTCTTCATCTTCACCTCTACTGTCCCTCAATAGCCTCTTGAAAAAACCATCCTTTTCACTCTCTTCTTCATCCTTTTCAACTGACTTCCTAAACAATAACGCATCTCTCATTTTTGGCCCTGGAATGAATTTCCTAAAAATCTTATTTTCCTCAGGTGTTGACTGATTAGCATCCTCTTGCAAATTATTCCCTGAAGGCGATGAAAAAGATAAAGACCTTGGTGTAGGCGGGGAGGATGTCAATGACAACAATCGCTGTTTTGATGACAATAATTTGTTTAGCACCTGGTTCTTAGTCCCTGGGCTTGAACCTGAATTAGGAACCCGCACAAGTGGTGGCCATTCACCCATTAAAGTAGCTGCTATTTGACACTTCTCCTGAATCCTACTGATGCCCTCATTGTCATCTGAATCCTCCAACTCAGCCATCAAGAACCAATGCACTTTCAAAGCAATCTTAAGTGACTTCGAACAAATATCAATAACAAACTTATCCAGAGACGGGCTTGGTTTATGAATCATCATATAACATATTTGAAACAGATAACCCTCAATACCGGTCAACGGAAGTGTATACATTCTATTACATAAATAATCACGCACGCCCGCATGATCATGCTTGTAAAGGTAACTAACAGCAATCCACTCACAAAAAAAGGACGAGTCAAAAAACCGAATGAGCCACCCGTTCTCACTTGACTCACTTGTAAGGTGAGTCCTTGGGGTGATTTCACGAGGTGACTCATCCGATTCTCGGATACTCAGTCCTAAAAGCCGAACCATTGCTACAGTATATCTATCAACCTATCATCATAGAAACCTCATCACACCTCGCAATCAAATCAAACAAACAGAGGCTAATTCAATTGCATAATCCAAACTAAGTGACCAAAATCAAATGATTAACAGCAAAGTAGAGAGTTGATATCATCTAATACAAAACCCTACAAATCTCTAAAACCTTCAATAAAAGAAACCCTAATTTTCTCACCAAATCAGTAACTCACAGCTCCTCAGTATTCCAATTCAAATGCCAGTACCGGAGGCCTCTAGAATCACACTTCTCGATCAGAAAACCCTAGTTCTGGCGACACAAGACGAGCAAGTGAAATTCTCTGACCTGCTTTTTCTCGAGAAGAATCAAACGGAGATTTTCAGCGAATAACAGAAATGATCGCGGATTTTTGTTTCTGTTAAAAACGTTGGTTTAGGGAGAGAAGAGAAAATGATTCTTGCATAGGCAGTGGAAATTATTAAGATAATGCGAGAAAAGCTGATGGATCGCGAAACGCAAACGACGTCGTTTCAAATGCTGGTGAGGTGGCGCATGGTGGTGATGGTGGAGGGAGGTGATGGGTGGAGGTCTTCGCTTTCTATGTTGTTGGAGAAAGAGAAACGAAGGTGAGGTAATAATTCTTATTTATTATTTATTTAAATTTTATAATTTTTGAATCATTTTTAATTTAATATTGTTGAATTTTGGGTTATGCTAACTTGCGCTGTGGGATCGAGGGGGGGGGGGTTGCGTGGGCCACTTTGGGGGGGGGGGGGGGGTTGCGTGCGCCACTTACGGGTGGATTTTCGTTTTCGTTTTCCCTCCAAAGTAACGTCAGAGAAAACGCATTATTGCGAATTTTGAAATTTAAATTAATAATAATAATAATAATTAATTGAACTTCATTTTTTTCTTTTTTTCCACTTATTATGACTATTATCATTTATCTAAATTTACCCTTACAAATAATAAAAATTTTCTTTAGAAAATTTAGTTTATTGAAAGTAATATTTCAATCTTCATTCATAAGTAAAATATATTAATTACATATTTGTTGTATGTATATTATAGGCATATTATGATAATATAAATAATTGTGATGTGCAGTATTAAGTGATACACTAAGGTGACATTTATTTTTTAACTTAATTACTTAAAGTGACTTAATTTAATTATTTAAGTTAATTAGAGATGTTTGTTTTTATAACTTAATGAGATTTTTTAGATAATTTTGACTTAATAAAATAAGCCAATTTTTTTAGCTTTTTACTTAATGAAGAAATCTGAATTAAATTAATTACTTGCTAATCTCAAAAATATCCCTGCTTTATAATTTATTTTTCATGTCTACCCCAAAACTCACTCATAGACATTTATCCCACATAAAAATTTCCCTATTTTTTCTTTCTTATATTATATACGATAAAATTTAAAATTTATGGTATTTTATATATTCTTTTGAATATAGTTTTACTTATAAATGTTAAAATATTATGGTATTTAATTTATTATTTATTTGACATTCAATTTAATAAGGATACAAATGTAAAAGTACATATTTTCAGCTTTTTAAGTTGAAAAAAAAACAACTTAATACTTATTTTTCGATATTCAAATAAAAAAACAAACATATTATTCAGATCTATTCAGAATTCAGATTAATTCAGGTCTATTCAGATTTCAGATAAAAAAACAAACGCCACCTAAGTATTATAACTCATCAAGTAGGGCATGTTTGTTAAACGTCTCAAGTGAACTTTTGTAATCTTTGTCTAAATGGGGAAATGTTTGAATGGGAAGCGAACATTATAACCTAAAATTATCCGTATTAAATATACTTATTTCTTGGACTATAAAATTTAATCTTGTTATTCATTTTGACTTTTAAAGACATAAATGTTAAATAATAATGTTTAAATTTTTTTATTTATAAAAACAAACAAGTTATTGCTTATATTAAGATATTAAAAAATAAAAAATAAGCATGTCATTAAGATAATTATATTCACATCCATTTACATTTCAATCAAACCCGTACACATTTAGATTTTAGACAAAAGAACAAGCACTACCTAAGTGTCCGCTATTTCTTTTAGGGGTGTTCAAAATCCAATATGATCCACTTAATCTATTCGATCCACAAAAATTTGTTCCGTTGATTGGTGGATCGGATTGAATTTGAAATTTTGAAAATTCGCAGTCGATGGATTAGATATGAATTTATTTTTATAAATCCACAAAAATTCGTGAATCCATAAAAAATATTTATTTAATTAAAAAATAAAACTCATAAATGTAGCAATGTTACTTACTAATAAATAAATTAATTAAAGTATAGTTAAATTAACACAATATTATATCTTATTCGATAACAATATAAAATAAAAATAAATTAAATAAGCAAAAATAACTTCCTAAACATTAAAAATTCTAAAGCAAAACAAAAACCCTAAGCCAAACAAAACATTTTGGCATATAACACCAAATCTCTACCCTACCGAACACACAAGCCATCACTGTTTCACTTCACCACTTGAGGTAATTAAGCTTAATTTCTTACTTTCTTTTCAAGCTCTTTAAGTTTCTTATTTTCTTCCTATTACATCCAACCTCTTAAGTTTCAACATTTAAATTCATAATTTTAGTTAATTTTCATGTATTGATATAAACAAATGAATTTTTTTTAGAGTATTATATTTTAAAACTTTGAATGTATTATTCTATCTTTATTTAAACAATTAATTTATTTAAATCTTGTTCAATTTTGAATTTAATTGGTAGTAAAGTTATTTTTACATTAGATTTTTTAATTTAATAAATTATTTGTATATTAATTTTTTAAATTTAATTACTTAGTAGATTGGGCAAAATTAAAAAAAATTAATTCATAAATCAATCTGCCAAATGGTGGATTGGATATAGATTGGGTTAAATCCGGAGCCGATCCGCATACATATGGATTGAATTTATATTGAGTTTCACTAATCCGTGAATTAGATTGGATTGAAAATTTAAAATTCATAAAATCGTGGATCGGATATAAATTGATGTCTAATCCAAAAAATATGATCCGCGAACACCCATACATTTTTTTTTATCCATTGTTGATATACTAATTTTAACAATGTAAATATAGTTTACTATTGTACAAATTTTCAGCTAATAATTTTTTGTAATATCACACAAATTAGAAACCAATTGAGCTGGCCCAATTCGAACCACATACTTCTTACTTTAACTCCAAAAGATTTTAATAATTGAATCAAATAGCGCCTAGATTTTTTTTTTGTAATGAATTATCACAAATTTTGCTATAATTTTTTTTTCATTATTTGCGTTTCATCAATCACAGCAAATTTTATCATTGATGAAATGATCAATAAGGTTGATCACTATAAATTTGAATCGGAAAAAGTATGAATAGGAGGAGCTTTGTTATCAAATATTTTATTAATATTAATATGCTTCAGTCACAAGTCTATTGATGTTTGTATAGTACTAACCAAATTCACATTAAAGATCAACGATATTGCCCTAGTAAGTAAATTAGTTATCATTTAGTTATTACACATTTCATGTCATGAGAAGAATAAAAATAAATCAAGATATATCAAGTGTGTCGCATTAGGTCTTCTAAATGTGCAATTAATTATAAAGACTTTAAGTTATGCATGTTGAGCCCATATTTATAATCTCACCATGTTTGGTCAATCTATCTAATTAAGTGCTATCATATGAAAAGTACAAAAATTTGGTATGTGATTATTGATTCCTATAGTGTTTGGTCAATCTGTCTAATCAATTGTTATCTTTGAAAAGTACGAAAAATTTGGTATGTGATTATTGATTATTTTTAGGGGAAATCTTAGGTGCAACTGTGATACTGTGCTACAGTTGCATCTAGCTATTGGATGTCAGTGAACCCTACCAATTTAAGTGTATTCAATGATTAGATTCAACTATAACACGATGTTATAATTATACCGTAGTCCGATCTTATTTTTTGTTTACAAGGAAACAAATCATACTTTTTTTTTCTTTTGTTTAATAAATTGTCTTCCTCATTTTATTGGCTTAAAAAAGCACATATTTCATAGTACAAGTTTTAATTTTAACAATTCAATGAAGTGAGAATTTTGTGTGTGTTAAAAAGATGAAAAGTTTCCATTTTCTTCAATAATTATTTCTGCGCATCAGTTGAAAAGATGGAAATGGCTTCTTAGCTTATAATATATTTTTGAAAACTTCAGACCCAGCAAATTTTTAATGAATGGAGCTGCTAACACCTTTAAAAATCCTTGTGAAACAATTATATTTTTTGTAATACTAAAAATATCATTTTCTTCTTAAGCTCATGTGCATTGATATTATTTTTTCTATGTTTTCCCAATCTATATATTTATATAAAGTTGAGATTACAAGAGATGATATAGTATCATCATTTCTCATATTTATATATTCTCTATTATCTAATAAATAGAGAAATTTTCTTTCAGATTTAACTTTTTATCTTTTCATAATTAATATTACACAATTAATATGTAACAGTTCATCAAAAGACTTACTACTTCTCTAATTGAAACCTTCTTGATCATAAATTAAGTAATAATTTATAAACATTTTTAATCACTCTTCTCCTCTGCCTTACCTTAATTTATAAATAGCAACAAAAAATATAATATCCCACGTAAACATAAACACAACATAAAAGAACAAAAAATAACAATGGCTCTAAAACATGTATTTTTTATTTTAGTCCTCATTTGCCTGATCATGGTAAATATTGCAAATGCAACCAGCAGGAATGATCGCCTCAACAATAATATGAAACCAGACTACGATCTTGCAATAAGACTTGAAGCTAGCGGAGGCCTAACAGAGTACTGAAACGCGTTAATGGAGCTGAAATCATGCTCAAATGAAATTGTTATATTCTTCCTTAATAAATATGTTGCTATTGGCCCTGACTGTTACCGCGCTATTGATATCATCACCCGTAATTGCTGGTCTGCAATGCTTACCTCTCTCAAATTCATTGTCGAAGAAGGGAACATACTAAGAGACTACTGTGATGCATCTTCTGCTCCTTCTCCAGGTGGCCTCGCTATAATATATCAACCTCAGGTTTCCAAGATTTTGGCTTAGACAATGTGCATCTATGACACTTCTATTTCTGTGGTGTTAGTTTAGCTAATCTAGTTTTAAATAATTAAAAAAGTCTTTTTGGTTTTAGTTTTGCTTTATTTTTTCATTTTTTTTGGAAGTCTTGCCTCTTAATCGAATAGAATAAATCGTTAAAAGTAAAATAAGAAAAAAAAAGACAATACTAATTTTTTTTTTCAAAATCACGCGATGCATGGTTCTATTACCTAGTATCAAATAAATGGTAAACATGGAAACACTAACATCTAAGAGTCAACAACAATCCCATTATCAATGTTGTAAAAACTTATACAATATAATAGAGAAATCCTAAAAAACAAAGTTTAGAGAATATGTATGTTAAATGGGCATTAAAAATAATATATCATTCAGGATCAATTATATAATAGTCCTTAATATTATATAAAATAATGGGTATTTTAATCTAAGATGTTAAGTTTTATTTAAACATTTGTGATTAAGTATTTTTTATGTTACAAGCAATCTCATCAATGAGTTTATCGATATACCTATGACATTTATTTAAGTGTATATACTTAGTTGTGTTATTTATTAGTGTTATATTATATATAATTAATTTTACAATTACAACTTATTTATTTGATTTGTGTTAAATAACTTACTTGATATTACATTTTATACTTATGGTAATAGATTTTGAAAGATTTATTTAAAAAAGATTATCACATTACAAATTTTAAAGAAGGGTTGAAAAGTAATTTTAAATAAAATATGTTATATAAGTAAAATTACTTCAAACTCTAAGGGTGGTCATAGTAATTTCACAAAAAATTTCAAATCATTTACCATTATTTTTAATTTTTTTAGTAAAAATATTATATAACATTGATTAAATTAAATAGTGCACAATTAAAATATTGTTGATATTGTAATTTTTTTTATAGCATCATAGAGAAATCTTAAAATTAAATATTACATGTAAGATAATTATAAATTAAAGAAATGCCTAAAAAATAGGTTGTTCTATAATATGTAATTAAAAAATTTTATTAATTAGAGTGTTGTTGGAGAAATAATTAAAAATAGGTTCCATCTATGCTTAAAAGTTAAGTCAGCCCTATAATTGATTATTTATAAAATATTTTAAATAATAATCAAATTATAATGACATCAATGATAATTAAATAAACAAATCAAATTACTCATACTTGTTTAGTGACACAAAAGTTCTGGCGTAGTCTTACTAAGGGCTAGTTTGGGAATGCTGTAGCTTTTAAAATAATTGCTGTTAGCTGTGCTGTAGAAATAATCAGCTGTGAACAGAATCAGTTAAGTGTTTGGTAAATTTTGTTTCAAGAAGTACTGTGAGTTTTGAAAGCAGTTATGGACGTTTGGTAAATTTGACTGTTAAACTGCTGAGAGAAAATAAATGACTAAAATATCCATAATATAAGATAAAATTTACTTATATATATAAAAACATGTACATATAATATTTTTAATTGTGTATTATAATAATTTTACTAAAAATAAAATTTATAATATATTTTATTTTTTTTATCTTAAAGCAATTGATAATTAAATTAATAATATAGTGAAATAAATTTAATAATAATTCGACCAATAAATTGATATTAATAAATTTATATTTATGAATTATAATACAAATTTTTTATATATTATTTTGTTTCCAATTTGAATAAGGATAATTTTGGATTTAAATAATAATTTTAAGGATATTTATGGAATTATATTAAATGATAAAATTGATTTTCAAAATCAGAATTTAAAAGCTACTACTTCCCTGCTTTTCAAAATCAGCTGTAAGAGAAACTGCTTTTGACAAAAGTGATTTTGATTTTTTTTTACCAAACACTAAAACTACATTTTAGATTTTCAAAATCACTTTTAGGTCTCCTAAAAACAATCCCAAACGGGCCCTAAATACCAAAAGCATTTGCCTCTTAATAACCGTAAAAATTAAAATTAATTTAAAGATGGCTAACACAAAAATTAAATTTAGAATAAATTAGTATTAAATAGTCATTGTTACAATAAACAAATGTAAATTATTAAAATTATATAACATTACATACGAGATTTTTTTTATTATCTATTAAATAAAAGTATAAAACTATTTAAATATTTGATTAATAATTAATCATCAAACAATTTTAAAATATTTTATATAATAATTAAACTGATAAAAAATAAATAACCCAACTGATTACTCGTGCTTGACTTTAGTGGCAGAAACGCGTAGATCGGCGTGGTAGTGTTTTGGTCGTCGCTAGCTATTTAATTATTGGTGCTGATAAAAAAACAAAGCTTCCTTTTTTGTGTACAACATTTTCTTGCTTGCTGTTACTCTTCATTCACAAATCACAACCACAAACTAGACTTTGTTCAATTTCTGCGCAGCTTTTTCTTCTTCATTTTTTATAATTTACTCTGTTTCCTTCAACCACGAAAAAAAAAAATGTCATTCATCGGTGAGGCTGTGCTTACTGTGTCAGTTGAGTTGCTGATCGAAAAGCTGGCTTCAGAGGGACTTGAACTGTTCACACGGCATGAGAAGTTGAGGGCTGATTTCATCGAGTGGAAGGGAATGTTGGAGATGATTCAGGCAGTGCTTGCTGATGCTGAGGATAGGCAGACAAAGGACAAGGCTGTGAAGAAATGGCTCGACAATCTTCAGAACCTGGCTTATGATGCTGAAGACGTGTTGGATGAGCTCGAAACTGAAGCTCTGCGGAGGGAGTTGCTGCTTCAAGAACCACCTGCTCCTTATCAACCCAGTACTAGCACGAGTAAGTTTCGTAAGATCATTCCTACTTGCTGCACCAATTTTAGCCCTCGATCTATTCAGTTTGAATCCAAAATGGTATCGAAAATAGAAGAGGTCACTGCTCGGCTGCAGAGTATTATTTCAACCCAAAAAGACCTGCTGACAATGAAAAATGTAATTTCAGATGGGAAGTCTAGAATAAATGTCGGGCAAAGATTACCCACAACATCTTTGGTGAACGAAGCCGAAGTTTATGGCAGGGAAAAAGATAAGGAGGCAATTGTTGAGTTGTTGTTGAGGGATGATTCAAGAGCTGATGATGGATTCTCTGTTATTTCTATTAAGGGGTTGGGCGGCGTTGGGAAGACAACTCTTGCTCAGCTTGTCTATCAAGATGATCGAGTGCAACGTCATTTTCAGATCAAATCGTGGACTTGTGTCTTTGAGGATTTCGATGTTTTTAGGGTTTCAAAATTGATCCTAAATTCCATTGCTAGTGATCAGTGTACGGACAAAGATGATTTAAATTTGCTCCAAGAGAAACTGAAGAAGCAATTATCTGGTAAGAAATTTTTGGTCGTTTTGGATGATGTGTGGAACGAAAATTACAATTCTTGGAGAGCCCTGAGCTGTCCATTTGGTGCTGGTGCATTCGGAAGTAAGATTGTCATCACACATCGCAATCAGGGTGTTGCAGAAACAATGAGAGCTGTTTCAACTAAAACATTGAAAGAGTTGTCGGACGATGATTGTTTGCGTGTACTCATTCAACACTCGTTAGGGGCTCGGGATTTCAACATTCCTCAATCCTTGAAGGAAGTTGCAGAGAAGATAGTGAAGAAGTGCAAAGGATTGCCTTTGGCTGCGAAAACTCTTGGCGGCCTTTTACGAGGCAAAGATGACTTGAATGACTGGGAATTTGTGCTCAATGCTAACATATGGGATTTACAAGAGGACAAATGTGATATTGTACCAGCCCTAAGAGTGAGCTACCATTTTCTTCCTCCACAGTTGAAACAGTGCTTCACATACTTCTCATTGTTTCCCAAAGATTATGATTTTCAGGAAGAGGAGATAATTTTATTGTGGACGGCTGAAGGTTTCTTGGATCAAGAATACAATGGAAGGAAAATGGAAGATTTGGGCCACGAGTTCGTTCGGGAGTTACATTCAAGGTCATTAGTTCAACAGTCAAGTAAAAATGCATCCCGGTTTGTGATGCATGATCTAATCAACGACCTTTCTCGGTGGGCTGCAGGGGAGCTATACTTCAGAATGGAGGATACATTAGCAGGTGAAAACCGACAAAAGTTTTCTCAAAGTCTTCGTCATTTTTCATACATTCATGGAGAATATGATGGCGAAAAGAGGTTGAAGTCCGTCTCTGATGTGGAGCGTTTGCGAACCTTTTTGCCAGTAAATTTGTCAGATTACAGGCGCAATTATTTGGCTTGGAGTGTTCTTCAGAGGCTGTTGAATCTCCCACGCCTAAGGGTCTTTTCATTGCATGGGTATCACATCTCCAAGCTACCAAATGAAATTGGAAATTTGAAGCATTTACGCTTTCTAAACTTGTCAAGAACTAATATTCAGATTTTACCAGAGTCAATTAACTCACTGTACAACTTGCATACAATTTTATTGGAAGACTGTCGTTGGCTCAAGAAGTTGTGTAAAAACATGGGAAACCTAATGAAATTGCATCATCTAAGAAATCCTAATGTTCATTCATTGGAAGAAATGCCGAAGGGATTCGGTAAATTGACTTGTCTCTTGACGTTAAGTAGATTTGTTGTGGGAAAAGACAGTGGTTCTGGGCTGCGAGAGTTAAAGTCTTTGATGCATCTTCAGGGGACGCTGCAAATTTCAAAGTTGGAGAATGTGAAAGACGTTGGCGACGCCAGTGAGGCTCAGTTAAACACCAAGGTGAATCTTAAAGCTTTATTGCTCGAATGGCGTGATTGGAACCGTGTCAACCAAAGACGGGGTAACCTTAGTGATGTGATGGAGCCGGGCTTTAAAATTGAAATTCGAGTGCTTGACATGCTAAAACCTCATCAAAAGCTAGAGGAGCTCACTATCGCAGGCTATGGTGGTACAAAATTTCCAACTTGGTTAGGAGATTCCTCATTCTCAAAATTGATGCTCCTAAGATTTGAAGGTTGCGGCATGTGTACATCCCTGCCATCAGTTGGGCAACTACCACTTTTAAAGCATCTTGAGATAAGTAGAATGGATACAGTAAAGAGCGTGGGTCCAGAGTTTTATGGAAACAGTTGCTCAGTGCCATTTCCGTCACTGGAGACTCTGTGTTTTCAGGATATGCAGGAATGGGAAGAGTGGATTCCTTGTGGATCTGGTCGAGAAGGGTTTCCAAAGCTACGAATGCTTTCTCTTGTAAGATGTTCTAAACTGCAAGGATCATTGCCCGAACATCTTACTTTACTCGAGACGCTGGCCATCAAAAGTTGTGAACAGTTGCTTGTGACAATTCATTGTCTTCCAGCTCTCAAAGAATTACAAATGGATGGATGTAAAAGGGTGGTGTTCAGCAGCCCAATCGACCTCAGTTCATTGAAATCAGTGGTTTTAAGGCGAATGCCAGGTCTGTTTGAGAAAGGGCTACCTAACTTGGCAAATTTAAAGATTGGTTATGGTCGAGAGCAAACATATTTATGGCAGAGATGGCAGAGTGAAACTCGGTTACTGCAAGATATTAGCTCCCTTAAACGGTTGCAGATTTCAGGTTGTCCCCAGATTTTTTCCTTGGTCACAGAGGAAGTACATGACCAACAACAGCCAGAGTTGCAGTGCAGGCTGGAATTGAGTCATTGTGAAGACCTTACAAAGCTACCACAAGCATTGCTCACTCTCACTGCCCTTAGAGAGATGCGGATAGATGGCTGCGCTTCACTTGTTTCCTTTTCTCAGGCTTCTCTGCCTTCCCAGTTGCGAAAAATTATAATCTCAAGTTGCGGTGTAGTTGAATCCTTACCTGAGGCATGGAGGCACAACTCCGACTCACCTCTTCAGATTTTGAATATTCGATTGTGTGGTTCACTTGTTTCATTTCCAGAGGTTGCTCTGCCTTCCCAGTTGAGAGCAGTTAGATTTATAGAATGCAAAGCTCTGGAATCCTTACCTGAGGCATGGATGCAAAATAGCAATACATCTCTTGAAAGTTTGAAATTTAAAAGATGTGATTCTTTAACATATATTGCCAGAATCCAGCTATCCCCGAGCCTAAAGCGGCTGATTATCAAACGGTGTCCTAATTTAAGGACTTTGACCCTCAAACAGGACATCCGCCGTAGCAGCAGTGGGTCCACCTCCCTCCCACCCTTTTCTTCAGAAAACGAGTTACCTGCCACTCTGGAGCACCTTGAGGTCACTCATTGCTCGAATCTTGCTTTCTTGTCATGGAATGGAAATCTATCTCGGGCTCTTAAGTACCTTTATGTCAAAGACTGCTCAAAGCTAGAGTCATTAGCAGAAAGGTTGGACAGCACATCCCTTGAAGAAATCACTATTTCATGTTTGGAAAATCTAAAATCATTACCTGACGGTTTGCATAATCTCCACCATCTTCAAAGGATTTGGATATTTGGATGCCCAAATTTTGAGTCATTTCCCGAAGGAGGATTGCCTTCTACGAAACTGACTCGGCTCATGATCTGGAACTGCAAGAATTTGAAGGCCTTACCCAACTGCATGCACAATCTCACCTCTCTTCTGCATTTAGAAATAAGAGAGTGTCCTAGCTTGGTATCTTTCCCAGAGGATGGTTTTCCCACCAACCTTCAATCACTTGTGGTTGATGATCTGAAGATATCAAAGCCATTGTTCGAGTGGGGATTGGACAGATTGGCCTCTCTCAGGGAATTACGAATTAGAGGAGGATGCCCAGACCTGGTGTTATCTCCCCGGTTTCCTGCCTCTCTAATCCAACTGGGGATTTCCGATATGCCAAATCTGAAATGCCTATCCTCAATTGGTGAAAACCTCACTTCATTGGAAACTCTGGATCTCAGTAATTGTCCGAAGCTCAAATACTTTTCAAAGCAGGGTCTGCCCAAATCACTGTTGCGACTAGACATCGATGATTGCCCATTGATGGAAAAAAGGTGCAGAAATGATAAAAGAAAATATTGGCCCATGATTAAACGCGTACCTTATGTCAGTATTAATGACAGATTGCTTTTTTGATGAAGACTGATCCAGCGGTCCCAATTGATATGAGATTTCAATTTGTAAACTAAACTAGATTGTGTTATTGTAATATCAAGTGCCTTCATCTATAAAAGAAGAAAAATATGTTTGGGATTATTGTAACTGACTTTTCTGCTATTGAGTTAATTGTTTTGTCATTAAAAAGTGAAGTCTTCTTCAATATAGAATAAGGCTTTTTTTGTGTTTTAAGTCTTCTATTATTCGGTGAGTTACGCTTTAAATTTTTTTTTTTTTTTAAATCTTAAGCTTTCATTTCTCTTATGTGTCGATTATATGATAATGTTGATTATGTGATAGACGTTAACAATGCTAGCTTTCTTGAATTGGTATTTCAGTAATTCAAATTATCTCTATTATGGATTAATCTTCAAGCATTTTTTTCATTGTTATTTGCCAAACTTTAATGTCTATTGACTGACTTTTAGAGTTTTTGGGCTTGAAACTGAAGTGATGAGAATGGAAATGCTCTTTATTAACTTGATTTTATTTGGTAATCAGACAAGTCTGTGTTGTTTTCAAATCAATCTTTCATATTTCGTTCGGTATTATGGTGTCGTGACTTAAAAACCACAACTACTGTAAAATAGAAACTGTGAGGTCAAATGTGAGGGCAATTGAGCATAAGTATAATAGATAAGGGACCAAATAAAATAAAATTATTCACTCCGTGTTAGCAAAATTCAAGCCCTCTCGAGATTGAAGTGAAAGAAGTGAAAGAGCCAAGAGATGACAAAGGCAAAGACCATGCCACAGATTTTGTTTGTGAAGCAGCGTTTGAGTAAGCTCCTCAGCTTTTCAAGCGGAGTTTTGGTTAATTGTTTGTTGTAGTAGAAGTTTTGAAGTGGAGTCTTCAAGCCATTCGTTGAAACGCCTGAAAGAAAAAAAGAATGCTTGTATTAGTTTTAATATCGAAATGGTGAGCAATCACTACTCTGCTTTCCATTGGAGGAGGAAATTCAAATCCTCAACATTTCTTTCAATGGTGAACAATTCTTCTTTCAGGAAATTTTTCATGGACCCCCTCAACAAAAAAAACAAAGAAAGGCCAGGCTTTATGAGTTATTTCTTCCAGGGCCTGGATCTTTCTTGGCTTTCTGCAAACACAAGCTCTGATATATTATATATGGGATTTCTCTTTGAAGAATCAGAAGCCAAAAATATGAGCTAGGCTGAGCTGATTTTGACTGGAGCTGTTCAAATTACACCGGGTTCAGATTCAACAAGTTTTCCTTTAGATTCAATACAAAAGCACGTGAACTGGATTCATGTTATGGCATTTGGCTACCACATGCCTCAGAGAATAGATTCTACTGGAGATCATGCAGCTGATGAGCTGGTTTTGGTGATCCTTTCCATGGATATATGCTTGTATTCTGGTGAATCCTGAGGATACGGCATTGATGCACCAACAAAAGTGCCGGCAATTACAGATGCGTGAGACATGATCTATAAGGCATCAAGAGTTACATTGCAAAGATATTAACAAGGTTTCTCATGCCAAGGAAAGGAAGCTGCTTGGTTATGTTGCGTGGCAATCACGATAATTGGGTGCTCTCTCAAGCTGCAGGTAAGCAAAGCTTTAATTAATGATTCTAAGTAACCTGTTTTATCATCCTTTGTTATTAGGTAAAGCTGATTAATCCAAGTTCATTCTGAGTATGTATGCAGCTAGTTAAATTAATCAATAATTTTATAATGTTAGTTTATTGCTTTTTAATGGCCTGCCATAATTATTAGTTTATTGCTTTTTTAATGGCTTGCAGGATTTTTATTTAGCTGGAACAAAAGGACAAATTGTGAAATTCAGTTAGTGGTATATTAATTTAACTCATTAAATTTTCTCTCTTGCTATTTTAAGAATCTAGAACCAGCAAAATTTCTAATTTCTCTTTTGAGTATAGAGTTGAATACTCAATTCTCTTTTAGATTTGTCACGAACTATAGGTGGTTGATATATAAAATAAAATAAAAAAATTGCATTTTCATAGCTAAAGTTGTGGTCTACAGTATTCAGAACAAGAATCTGACAGATCAGAACAGGAAAATCTATTTTATTAAAGTAATAGATTGAAAATGATTTGCATCAAGATCTTTATGCCACCTCTGGTTACCACAATAATCAATTTTACAGCTCAGGAAGATGATAAAAAGCAACAAAACGAGGTGGGTTTATTAGCCATCACTTGCCCTACAGCTGCAGCTGTTTTATTCTACTTTGCTATGCTGTACATATCTGTTCTGGGAACAAGTTACTGATCAGGATTCTGTGTCCTTTTTTATTTTATTATTATTATTATTTTTTATTGGTATGGTTGTTGGACTCAGCTAAAGAAACAAAGAGCAAAGTATCAAATTCTGTAGTTACTGATGAATTTAGTAACAAAGTTCAAAAATAAGCTTGGGGAGGGTGGATATGCCCCCGTCTATGTGGTAGTATTTCGTCCGACTGTTTAAAGAATCTGATATCAAACCCAAAGTCTCGAGTTCAAACCTTGGACACATGTTGATTGTACTTTTATTCCAGGGCATTTTGCTAGATGGACGAGAAATAGCAGTGAAGAAACCTTCAGACACATCAACACAAGGGATTTGAGGGGTTCGAGGATGAGGTTGTGCTAACTGCAAAGCTTCAGCATGTAGATCTTGTTAGAGTTTTGGGATTTTGCACAGAGCAAATGCTGATTTCTGAGCACATGCCTAAGAATCTTGGACTGCTGCCTTCTTGGTCTGATTTTTCTTCTCCTCTTTGCTTGCCTTCTAAAAAAATAAGTGAAATTAACTAATCAAAATCAATACTTAATCTATCCCGTGCTGCAACATCCTTTGTTTCCATATCTTAACATATCTTCTTGTTCCTTATATTATGACGGTTAACTGATGTTAGAATTGGTCCTGCTAACTGATGTTAGAATTGGTCTGCTATTTGATGAAATGAATTAGATGCCCGATGCAATGCCTCTATGAAATTGTTTTATGCTTCTTGCCTTATGAAATGAGAAATATTATCGATTAATGTGGTGGATTGAACAGATTCAATCATTTTTCACCGGAGTATGCTTGCATATTCCATTTTCCACTGTTATTTGCTCTGCTTTAATGTGTATTGGTCACTTGTTTTTTTTTTTTTAAATTTCCCCAGCTTTTGTGATCTCAAATTATTGTCTATTGACTGGCTTTTAGGCTTTTAGCCTTGAAATTGAAGTAATGAGAATGAAAATGCTCTTTACTCTGTTAACTTGATTTTATTTAGTAGCTAACCTTTCATTCGAAATTTGATTTGTTAGGTGGAAATTTTTTGTTCTGGAATCAAATTTTTTTGGCATTGTGGTGATGTGGTTTAAAACCATGACTACCGTAAAATGAAACTTTGGTTTGATCACACAAAGCACAACCATACACAAATTTTCTTTTTTGAACAAGTAAATTGGCATCCATCATTTGTTCACGAAAAAAATGAAATTTAATGTACCCCTGATCTTGGACCAAGTCTCAGCACATTGTTTTTAACCCAAATAGGAGGCCTAAGCTCTTGTGAATTACCCTTTGAAGTCTGAACCCACGTAGGCATTTATAAGGCCTACTGAGGTCAGTGAAGTGGTTACTAGTCTTCAAATATGATGGAGTCTTAATTCTCTTGCTGTCTCGTTCTCGACGCTCTATATAAGCTGACTTTTTTTGTGTGATTGTTCAAATTTAAAATAAACATGTTTAAGATTGTTTTTTTTTTTTTTAATTTTTGAAATTTCCCCAGCTTTTGTGATCTCAAATTATTGTCTATTGACTGGCTTTTAGGCTTTTAGCCTTGAAATTGAAGTAATGAGAATGAAAATGCTCTTTACTCTGTTAACTTGATTTTATTTAGTAGCTAACCTTTCATTCGAATTTTGATTTGTTAGGTGGAAATTTTTTGTTCTGGAATCAAATTTTTTTGGCATTGTGGTGATGTGGTTTAAAACCATGACTACCGTAAAATGAAACTTTGGTTTGATCACACAAAGCACAACCATACACAAATTTTCTTTTTTGAACAAGTAAATTGGCATCCATCATTTGTTCACGAAAAAAATGAAATTTAATGTACCCCTGATCTTGGACCAAGTCTCAGCACATTGTTTTTAACCCAAATAGGAGGCCTAAGCTCTTGTGAATTACCCTTTGAAGTCTGAACCCACGTAGGCATTTATAAGGCCTACTGAGGTCAGTGAAGTGGTTACTAGTCTTCAAATATGATGGAGTCTTAATTCTCTTGCTGTCTCGTTCTCGACGCTCTATATAAGCTGACTTTTTTTGTGTGATTGTTCAAATTTAAAATAAACATGTTTAAGATTTAGTTAAAAGTAGTCTTTAAGCATAAGAATAATTATTTTATTTGATATTATCATATGTAATTATAAACATAAAATAATAATTTAACAATTAATTTAATATAATTAATAATGAATTTAAGTAATATTAATTTAATATAAGTACAAAAATAATACAATATAGTACAACACCATACATTGTATAATATTATTATAATACAATGTTAATGCAATACACTTGCATTACATAATATAATACATCTGCCAAATGCACCCTAATGATATGTTTGAAAGCGTAAATGACGAGTTATTTGGAGTATACCCCAGTGCATACTATTTACCAATGTCGGTTGTGTGAACGAATAGGACAACAAGTTGTTCGCTTCTACGTCCTTTGGATGGCGTGTCATTTTATAACAAAAAGATAAATGGCGATGTCATCCAATATCTACGTGCCGGTTAAAATATTTTTTATATTTTATTATTGTCATCATTATTTTTATTGTCATTACTATTATTATTATTAGTACTTTTATATTAAGGGTCTGCCTAAGTTATGTTTAACGTAACTTAGGATGACAATTGTACCCGCAAATCCGTCAAAATTCGTCTGTTGTGGGTAATTTTACCCGTTACGGGCGGGTTTAGTATTATAAATTAAAACCCGCACATGGATGCGGGTGGGTTTAGTATTAACCTTATATCCGGTGGATACCCGCATGGATATTCACCAAACCTGCAATATTTTTTTCAAATATTTTTAATTTAATTTAAATATAAAAATGTATAAAAAAAATAATGTCATTAATCAAATTACCAAATAGACAAAGGCTCAAAGTTGTGTATGTGTGTATGTGGCCCATCTTTTATTCTAAAGTCATAACCTAAAGAAAACTAAAGGCATTTCCTTTCGAATTAATATTTGAAAATATTAATCTTAATTATTATTATAGGCATTGTGTTGGATATGTGCTTATGGTGGTGAATGAAATGAATATCTTCTCTTGGATCTTGTTTTAAATGATAATATGAAATGTAATTATTATTTTTAGATACTAGTTTGTGTTTTT
>MKYO02011342.1:331260-347862 GCA_002013955.2 Citrus medica | reverse complement strand
GGGGGGGGGGGGGGGGGGGGGGGTTGGGGGGGCTCTGTCTCGGACTTTGTGTTCTATGGAGAGAGTAAAGAATTAAAGAGAGTAAAAGAATACAAAGGGGAATTGAAACGGGAAAAAAAAAACTAATAAAATGAATATAATCAAATTGATTGTGTCAGCATTTTCTGCCACTCTTATTGTGAGTTCCATCATCGTAGTCCTTGTTGCTGTTACCACTAAGCACGATGACAATGTCAACTGGGAAGCGAAAAAATCACCATTAAGGAGGGCAGTGAACCAATTATGCGCACCAACGAGCTTCACGGATCTATGCATTGAAACCCTAAACAGAGCAAATACATCTGACCCGAAGGAGCTTATTAAAGCCATGATCATAAGGTCCCACGAAGCCATTGCGAAATTGCATGAGTTAGCTGATTCAATGGCCAAAGAGTTGGCCAATGTGAACGACACTTTTGATCAGAGGAATGACTTGGGTGATTGCATGGAAATGCTGCAATTGTGTATGGTTGATCTTCAGAAAACTGTGGACATTATCGAAGCGAACCAATTGGACACCTTAAGTTATCAAGCTGATGAGATCATGGCTAAGTTGAACGCAGTTATCACATTCCAAAAAGCATGCCTTGCTGGGTTCAAGAGGAAATCTAGACCCCAAAAGGAAAACCTAACGGGGCCTATGCAGGAATCACGACAACTCGGTAGCATTGCTTTGACTACAATATATGAATTGCCACGGCACCTTCATTATTTTAATATGGAGGAACGAATACTACCACCTGGTTTTCTCAAGCCATTTCAAACAGGAGAAGTATATAAGTTTCCTCCCTGGTTCTCAACGGAGAACCGTGAGCTTCTGGCTATTCCTAAAGAGATGTTGACACCTAGCGTTGTTGTGGCTCAAGATGGTACTGGACAATTCTATACAATCGGTTCAGCTCTTCATTCCTATCCAGACGACATAAAAGAAGGGATGATATACGCCATTTACGTTAAGGCTGGACTTTATGAAGAGCAAGTTACTATAAAATACTATCATAGGAATGTGTTCATTTACGGTGACGGAAATACCAAGACCTTTGTTGTCCTTCACCAGCCAATCCTTGAACGCATCGGCCCTAGCATCGAGAATAGTGCCACAGTTTGTAAGTAAGATTTTTTATAATGCACAGATTGCACCACATCTTTTCTGACTATTTCATTAAGTTATGGGTTGTTACTATAATTTTCCTCAATTTATATTGTTAATGTTTGGGACAATATCTCTCTGAGAGAATAGTTATTGGGCTAGCAATATATAAGATTAAGGCATTCTTTAATTTTGGAGTTAGCTTTTGGGTATGAGTTAGGTCTATGAACTAATTCTTTAATTAATTAATGTGTGTTACGTTTCAGCGGTCATGGCCGAAGGGTTTATGGCTAGGGAAATAGGAATCATTTCCAACTTTGGGCCTGATGCAAGAAGGGCTAACGCTCTCTATGTCCGAGCTGACAAAGCAGTATTCGTCGACTGTAGGATAGATGGATACCAGAGGACTTTGGTTGCACAAGCTTACCGTCAGTTTTACCTTAATTGTATTATTTCTGGAACAAGAGATTTCATCACCGGCGATGCCACGGCCATCATTCAAAACTCCTGGATTCTCGTGAGGAGGCCTAACAGAACAACTCGTAATATTGTGACTGCTCATGCCAGGGACTTAAAGAGCCAGACAACTGCATTCGTCCTTCAAAAATGTGTACTACTTGCAGATAAGGCGCTATGGGAAGATAGATATAAGTTCAGAACATACTTGGGCAGACCATTGGGGCCATACGCCACCACTGTTTTCATAGAAAACAATTTAGGTGATTTTATTGATCCAGAGGGATATTTGCCATGGGACAACGGCACTCATATGCTTTTTCAAGGCTTTAGATTCCTTGAGTACAACAATAATGGCCCCAGTGCCAACACCACGAATAGGGTGAAGTGGAGTGGTGTCAAGGAGATCGACAAGAATGAAGCTCTAGCATTCACTGTTTCTACATTGCTTGATCCGAGAGATCAATGGATGGTACACATGGACATAGGATATCCATACAATGTCACAATCCCGTGATGAGTACTGAATGGAAAGAAAACAATAATGCTCCAAATTAAAACCGGACTTCAGGGCTTTCTCATTAGTCGTTGGTGCCACATCAAATTATGATGTAAAAATCGAATTCGTATAGGTATCGTAGTATTTTTCTTGTGGCATTTGGTGTTCCCATATTTTTGGTCATCGTGCGGCTAGGAACTGTAGCTCAGCTGAGTGCATGATGGATAATTGTTTCCTAAGATATATCCTCTCGAATGTTGTTTGTAGCGTTCTCTTTGTGTCTCTGTAAGACGAACCAAGGATCGATCTTAATTAGGAAGATATATAGCATTTGCGTGATGAGTATATGTAGGTTATTTGTTAATCATAAAAGAAAAATGTAACCAATAAAGTGTTGGCTCCACGAGTCCCCTTAAGTGGTTTGATTGAGTTTACTCCTCAATTCGAGTCGCAGGGAAGTCGCATTTGTTGGGAGAACCTGTGCCTCTCGAACTGCATTTGTTGGGAAAACCTGTGCCTCTGGGTTCGAGCGGGGACTTCTAGTCTGAGTTATGGTACGGGCTTAAATGTGTCTCCCACAGTTAGAACCCTCCTCAAAATACCTTGTGGTCAAAAAAAAAATAATAAAAGAAAAATGTAAGATGGATCCCTTGTTTTTATATTTCAAAAACTCAAAATCATTTTTAAATTCTATATCACAGTCACTTTTAAGTTTTGAAACTTCCTAGCCCAGCATTTATGTACTTTGCTTTAAGTTTGATGTAGCTAGTCCTTTAATAGATCACAAATCAAATTTCTTGGATAAATATTACGTTTTTTTTTAATCAAAAAATGAAAATGTATATTATCGATGCACATGTTAACGTAGGAGCCTGCCTTCCTCCTAGTGGTGAGGATGTTTCTTAACTGGCTGTATGAGTAAGAATTTTAAAAAGATTTTGGACTAGAAAAATCAATTTGAGCTTTATTCATGCTTCTACCCTTTTCAAAAAAGACTTGAGATAAATGATACAGTTAACATGGAGTGAAGCCCACCGTTGGTTAGAAGAGATATAGCTCATCCGAGCTAGTACTAGCAAAATAATTTGTATGTTGGTCCTGTTAATAAGATTTATTTGATATTGTTACCATAAATCTTTTCATTATTATCAATGATTTAATCATTATTTAATGCCTTTTAATTTTTTCCATTTCAACGTAATTCCTTTCTCTCTAGCTATCTTAGCCTCTTACGCTTTACACTCATACTATATATAATGACTAAAAAAAGAAAAATAAAACAGCTTTTCGTGTTAAATACTAGAATTTTACTAATGACTTTTTTTTTTCTTCTTAAAACTGAATTTTAATTCACATTATAATCATCTCAGGTTTAATTTTCAATATAATATTATAATTAGTTTAATGTTTTGATTCACAAGAGTTGTCATTTGGATATGGGCCGGGTCAATCATTTATAAATTATAATATATTGCTTGCTAGAATATAACCCAATTTTTAATGGAAATTAACCATTACCCGAAATGATTAATAATTAATGATACGTGTCAAACTAGTTATTGTTTTAATTTTTAATTTTATAACTTAAATTTATACGTTAAACTTTACACTTCGTATTTGTGTCATCGTGGAGCCCCAACTTCTCTCTAGGACTGCCTTTTGTCACAACTACATTCTTAGCACCTATTCTGTTCGGTTGACAGGGAAAATTCCTGCTAGTAAAATCACAGCCGTTCAATAGAATCATAAAACACATGGACGGCTGAAAATTAATAATGTAATTTTCAAATTTTACAAAAAAAATAAAAAAAAATGAAAATGACAGTAATTTTGTCACATTGAAAGCATTGTTCTAATCGGGAATTCGGCCTTGTCAATAGTATAATATAGAAATGGCTTTTGGCCGGCTTATAGTTTTACTCCACTGAAATAATAAAAAATAAAAAAATAAAGAAAACAACATATAAATTGGCATCAACGTACAATGATTGGCTCTTGCATTTCACTAGTTACAGAAACAACTTGAACAAGGAGGGAAAAAAAAATGATCAAGCTTCAGCAATTTTTTCTATTTCCTGCAGTAATCGCTCTCTTATATGGACAAATCTGTTGTAAGTTGATCATAGCATTGAACCAAATTTTAATTTCAATATTTTACATAATATTATGTGATATAATATAATGTTTTGGGCTGTATTTTAGTTATATTTAATTTGTATTTACAAACAAAATTAAGTACTTTTTAATCCTCAGATTTTGACAAGTTGATGATGGAATACAAAGGAGCCACAGGGATTCCTGTAAAATTTGATTCAATGCCATCAAAGATAGTATTGATTTCCATTTCATTCTTAGTTTTGCCATTGATGTAGACCCTTCGTGCAACTACCAAAATGGAAAATTCTCACCATACTGGGCCGAAACCCTAACCCTGGACTCGGTTGCCGGCATCAAAGCTCGCCACCCGAACGTCAAAGCCCTCGCCAGCCTCTCCGGCTGGGGTTTAGGCTCAAAAGTCCTCCACTGGTATCGTAAAATCTTTTGTATATACGATCATTACATAAATAATAAAATTACTTGAAAACCACTCGATTAAGTATTTGAAGACTTAAATAACAACTTAAACATTCTTAAATAATAACTTTATTTGGTCATCTTGATTAAATTATATCTGTTATCAATTTAGTTTACAAAAATTATTAATGTTTTAATGAACTATAAATGTGACTCGTCTGTCTCTTTAATTGTGAAATTTCATACAAGTACAATCCAAGAACCTCAAATTTGGATTTCAAATGCATTCTCATCTCTAAAATCCATAATACAAGAATACCATCTTGATGGCATAGACATAGACTATGAAAAATTCCCAATGCGCAACGCTTCAACTCCATCTTTTGCTTATTGCATTGGCGAGCTCATCACTCAATTGAAGAACCAAAGTATTATTTCTGTGGCCACCATTGCTCCATTTTACAGCACAGCACTCCCCTACATCAAGCTCTACAAAGATTACGGCCATGTTGTCGACTACGTTAATTATCAGTTCTATACTGATAAAGTGAGAAGCCCTAGAGGGTATTTGGAAGCGTTTAAGCTTCGAGTAGAGCAATTTGGTAGAGAAAAAATGCTTCCAAGTTATGAAGTGAACGGTAGGGGGATTCAAGGGCAAGCATTTTTTGATGCTTTGAGGTTGCTGCAGGCAATTGGGTTTGAAGTTAATGGGGTCACGATATTTTCAGCTGATGCTTCTGCCTCTAATAACTATTTATATGAGAGTGAATCACAGGATTTATTGCTCAATTCTACTGCTGTGGCTTGAAGGAGAGTAAAGAAAACGGTTTTTTAATTAGGGTGTACTTTAATCTATTATTTTATGATCTTGAGTTCAAAAAACTTACTGGTAAACAACTAATAAAATTATTGAATTATTATTATTTTCGATAAAGGAAATCTAAGGCAATTGAAATGTGTTGCGTGTATGTTTGTGTATATATGGATTTATATCTACCATTGGAATTTGTGTTTTTAAATTCAAATCATGTGTCAAGGCGGTTACCACTTCCAAGGAAAGCTGGAGAGACGTGAAGACAGGCATCAGTTCAGAGTTAAAAAAAAGTGTAAATATCGCCACGTGTCACACACAATTCTTTCAAGATTTTCTTGCGCCTCAATTACATTCGCCACAAAGAAACTAGGGGGATGTTGTTTGGGAAGAAAATATGAGGCCGATAATGAAGCGCCACGTGTCGATATTTAAGAGATTAATTTATCTCGGGTACCTCGGCTACCTTAAGCACTCCGGGGGTACCTCGGGTACACCATTAAAGGATATAAAAGTTTTTGTAAATATGTGAAGGGATATGTGGGTCCCGAGTCTCAAAAGATCTGTTTGATACGTGTCAAAAAATTAGGAAATATCGTGCCACAAAAGAGGAGACAGTCGCTTGTCATGCCAGCGAATCCGCCAAAAGTGGGATATTGTGACAGTTGGGACCACCGGTTTTTCCTACTACGCCTGCAAAATTACAACAGAATTGCAGAGGTACGCGGGACCACTCCACTACGCCCAGCACGTGAATACGCCACAAACTTGCCCTCCACTAATATTTTTGAAATGTCTAAGCCACCATACGTATGAAAATAAGAATATTCCTGACATGACAGCAGAGAACACCACTAAAATAGTGCCAGGTGATACGACGACCGGGGTACACCATATGAATACTCAGGTTTGATTTTTATCAAAGACAACACACTCACCACCAAAGAAACTAGAGTTTCTTCAACCTCAAAACCTCCATTACTGAGAGCTTGCAAGCTCTCTAACCTGAGATAACCCAACTTTAACTTGAGCGTCGGAGTGTGGTCGCCGGCCACCCCGGCTTCACTTCTGACCTCTTTTTTGGTTGTTTCGCAGGTTTAAGGCGAGTTTCACCAGCCCTCCGCACCTGAAGTCAGATCCCCTCTATAACTACCGTCGTCTCAATCCTCCTTCACTCCATAAAAAGTCTAAATAGCCCGAACGTGCCGAACAAGCGAGGTACCCTGCTCCCCGACAAAAATATAAATTTATTGCTCTTGGGTTGGTTTTGTGGTTTTTTATTCATTGACCCAAAATCAGCAGCAAACAATTGGCGCCGTCTGTGGGGACACGAGCAAAAAGCGTCCACATGGTGCTAAGCTTGTCGGTACGTGTGCTTGCACAGCCATGGCACTCGACGTACCCGCTGATAACCAAATGCTAGGTCATGATGGAACAGAGGACCACGGCGATGATGAGAGGGGTGACTCGACAAGGAGGGCATCCCGCCTATAGAAGGGCAAATCAGTTAAGCAATCAGCTGGTATTCAACCTGACGAGGAGCCCGTTACTCATAAACACTTTGAGGATTTAGCTCATGCGATTCTCAGAGCAGTAGGATCTCGGGTACCTGAAGCAGCCACTTCTCCGGTAACTCAAGATGTCCCGACTCCACGCGGTGAGAAAAAAATCATACCAAGATCTGAAATACCGGAGGGAAGTAGACCAAAGCATGGGCCATCGGGCACCCGTTCAAAGTTTCAAGCCGCCGGCTCTCGAGAAGAACGCTCCACTGCCTCTTGTTATTCCTGTAGTAGCCAGAGTACCAAATGTAAACAAAAAGCCCATGAAGATCTCCGATACAAGTTGAACGCCAAAAGAGTTTCCCAGACAACAGCGGCCTCCTCAGATGCACTTGGGGTACCCCGCGAGTTCCTGAAAAAAATGGAGTACCTCGAAGCTCAAATGAAGCTCTTTTCTGAAAAACAAAACCTCACCAATGCTATAGTGCCAGCAGTGCATAACTCGCCATTCACCATGGAGATTCGGACAACGGTTCTCTCGGAAGCGTTCACCATGCCTCAAATACAACAATACTCGGGTACATCGGATCCCGTGGAACATACTGAGTTATATCGTGAAAGGAGTGGGCGACAATGCTATATGCCGGATGTTCCCGCATACCCTCACCGGACCAGCCAAGTCATGGTTCCGATCGTTAAAGGCAGGTAGTGTATCCTCCTTAGACCAGCTCCTAAAAGATTTTGTTCATGAGTTTGGTTATGCATCCGCCCAAGATATAACATCCTCCAAGCTTGCTTTCATCAAGCAAAGGGATTCGAAATCTTTAGCCGAGTACGTAACCCGCTTTCACCAAGAGGTGTTGCGTACCAGTACATTTGGTCACCAACATACTCTCAATCATTTTGAAAAGAATTTGCATTTGGCGAAGTTATGGTGGTCATTTCAAAAACACCGCCTTCTTTCATATGGGGAAGCTCGTTCTCGAGCCCTGCAACAAATAGAAATGGATGAGAAGTGTAACTTAAAGCGGGAGGAAGATAGAGTCGAAGTTGTGAGAAACAAGGAGAAACCCAAGAGAGCCGAGGTACCTCAGGTACCCTTTCGAGCACCCCGGGTACACAGCCCACCTCGTCCAGCCCCACATGGGAGAAGACTGAATATCCCTAGTGTAACTCGGGTACCCTGGGTACCTCAGGTACCCTCCCGAGCACCCCGAGTACATATCCCACCGCTACCGCCAGAACAACGGGAAGCACCACAAAAACCCAGATATGACTCTTTCCACCATTTGAATCAATCTCCAGAACAAATTTTTTACCATATTAGGGATACGGGGATGCTTCGCCCACCTAAGCCAATTAGAAAATACCCCAATATGAAGCGTAGCTTGAAGTATTGTGAGTTTCATGAAGATTTCGGCCATAACACCGCCGAATGCTTTCACTTGAGGGAAGAAATTAAGTCATTGATTCTAAGTGGGTATCTCAAGGAATTTGTGGCTGATATGCGTGAGGCAAGGAAGTTTTTGGAGCAAGATAAGGGTAAACAAGTTGCTAACCTTTATCCCGAAGTCGAGATACCCCAGGAGTCTAAGAAAGGCGTGTATGTTCGAATGATAGCAGGGGGTCCTACCCTCGCTGGGGAATCTAGACGGGCCATCAAACGTTACAGCAAGCCACTAATTTTGGATCGCCTTGGAAAAGAAGTGAACTTCGCTTGTCAAAATCAACTTAGGGTAGCTAGGGTACCCCACCATCCCCTGCCTATCTTTTTCACAGAGCAAGATATTAAAGATGTCTCGTACCCCCATGACGACGCCTTAGTAATTACGTTGAAGGTTGCTACTGGTAAGGTAGCAAGAACTCTCGTAGACACCGGCAGCTCCGTGGATATCATTTTCAAAAGCGCCTTGGATCAATTATTGATTGAATCGCCAAAGATCACCCCATGTGCTACACCTCTTATTGGGTTCGTCGGTGATATGGTTATCCCAAAGGGCATCATCACGCTGCCAATTACACTTAGTAAGGTACCTCACCGTGTTGTTTATATGATCGATTTTCTTATTGTGGATCACCCAGGTGCCTATAATATCATCTTGGGAAGACCATTCTTAGCAACAACTAAGGCGACAATCTCCATGCATTACCTCGCCATGAAGATTCCAACCGCTGGGAAAATTATCACGATCAAAGGGGATCAGCAATCGGCTCGAGGGTGTTACTCGGTTGCATCGAAAGTGAGCTATCAAATCGCCACCAATAAGTTCCTGGAGGGGTGCCCTGTCAGCACAAGGCCATTTACCAGCCTATCCAAGCGGGCACTGGCTAGACGCCGGAGAGTTGCACGTACGAAAGCTCAACGGTCTACGAACTCCCAGGTACCCCAAGCGCCGTATGAATCTGGGCCAATGGAAGTGGACATGGTAGCTCCTAGGGCATCACTGGTACCCCAAACTCTCAATTCAGATCAATGGGAGAAGTCGAGGTACCCCTGGATCCCCGGGTATTGAAAGATAAAAAGCGAGGAACACCGGTTGAGGATCTTGTATCTGTTTTGATCTGCAATAAGGACCCGACCAAGATGGTCAAGGTATGCTCCAACCTCCCTGACCAACACCGAGAGCAGCTTATTGAGTTCTTAAAGAAAAACTTAGATGTGTTCGCTTGGTCTCACGCAGACATGCCAGGTATCCCGCCTTCCATCGCCTGTCACAAGCAAAAACGTCATAGGCCTGTCAAGCAAAAACGTCGGGCTTTCAACCAGGAACGCTATGATGCCATTGAACAAGAAGTAGACAGATTGCTAGCAGCAGGGTTTATTAGGGAGGCGGTGTACCCCGATTGGGTCTCAAATATTGTATTAGTTAAGAAGTCTAACGAGAAATGGCGCATGTGTGTAGATTTCACGGATCTAAACAAGTCTTACCCTAAGGATAGCTTCCCACTTCCCCGAGTAGATCAGTTGGTCGATGCTACGGCTGGGCACGAGATGCTTAGTTTCATGGATACTTTCTCCGGGTACAACTAAATTCCAATGTACGAGCCTGATCAAGATAAAACAACCTTCATCACCAACCGTGGGTTATACTGCTACAAGGTTATGCCTTTTAGTTTGAAGGATGCGGGCGCCACCTATCAGTGTTTGGTGAACAAGGTCTTCAAACAGCAAATCAGTCGTACCATGGAGGTGTACATCGATGATATGATAACAAAGTCGGTGTACACCAGTGATTACTTGGGGCACCTCAGAGACACCTTCAATATTTTGAAAAAGCATCAGATGCACCTAAATCCTGAGAAATGTGCATTCGAGGTGACTTCGAGTAAATTTCTTGGATTTATGGTACTCCAGCGGGGAATTGAGGCTAATCCCGAAAAAATCCGGGCGGTTCTTGGGATGAAATCACTAAATACTATCAAGGAAGTCCAGAGCTTAGCTGGCCGGATAACCGCCTTGGGTCGTTTCATTTCCAAGGTCACTGATAGGTGCAAGCCATTTTTTAAAGCTTTGAAAGCGGGAAAGAAGCTCCAATGGACCGCCGAATGCGAAGAGGCTTTTCAGAAGCTAAAGGAGTACCTCGTTAATTCGCCGTTGCTCGCCAAGCCTAAGCATGGAGAAGCGCTTCTGTTGTACCTCGTTGTTTCCGAGCACGCCACTAGCTCGGTGTTGCTTAGAAAAGATGAAGACGGGGCAACAGCCTATTTACTACACTAGTAGGGCAATGGTGGATGCGGAAAAGAGGTACCCCGCCACAGAGAAGCTGGTATTGGCTTTGGTAATCTCTGCAAGGAAACTCCGGCCGTATTTTCAGGCCCACACCATTGCCGTTGTAACAAACCTTCCCTTTCGACAAATCCTCCAGAAATTAGACATGTCTGGAAGACTTCTTCGCTGGTCTCTTGAATTGAGTGAGTTCGACATCATCTTCAAGCCACGCTCAGCTTTTAAAGCCCAAGCCATCACCGATTTCATTGCAGAATTCGCCAATGACTCTGGGGGTGAGGAGATCCCAGGGTACCCGGGCGAAACTACATCAACTATTGAAGAAGAGCATGTCTGGGAAATTTATATGGATGGTTCTTCCAACTCGCTCGGAAGTGGTGCATGAGTAATAATCATCGATCCGGATAAGGTGAAGCTATGTTATGCCTTGCAATTCGGGTTCAAGGCCTCAAACAACGAAGTCGAGTATGAAGCTATGATAGCGGGGCTAAGGATGTCGAAGGCCTTGGGCGCAAAAAGAGTCCACATCAAAAGTGACTCTCAATTGGTGGTCGGTCAGATCAACTCATAATATCAGGCTAAGAAAGAAAATATGAAGGGGTACCTCGGGAGAACAAGAGAATTAATATCTCAATTTGCTGAGGTCAAGGTGGAAAGAGTTCCACGATTAGAAAATTATGAAGCTGACAACCTCGCCAAAATGGCTTCCTTCGGTGCAACTCAATCGGTTGGTCCAATCATTGCTGAGTACGTACCTACACCAAGTGTTAATATACTTGAGCCAGAAGAAATAGGGTCGATAACTGCTGGGGTACCCTGGATGCAACAAATCATAGGATACCTCAGAAGTGGGGATCTGCCCTCAAACAAGAATGAAGCAAGGAATCTAAAGTACAAAGCTGCTCGATATTGTCTCATCGAGGATACCTTATTCAAAAGAGGGTTTACCCTCCCTTACTTAAACTGCTTGGGAAATGAACATGCCGAATATGTCATGAGAGAGATACACGAAGGGATTTGCGGTAACCACTATGGAGCACAATCATTGGCACAGAAGGCCCTTCGGCAAGGATTTTATTGGCCTACGATGCGGGAGGATGCCAAAAACATGGTCAAGAGTTGTGACAAGTGCCAGAGATTTGCCAAGGTACCCCACCTTCCACCAGAAAAGTTAACTGTCATGTCTTCTCTGTGGCCATTTGCTGTTTGGGGTATAGATCTCATTGGCCCACTACCAACTGGTAGAGGACAAGCTAAGCATGCAATTGTAGCCGTTGACTACTTCACATAGTGGTTAGAAGTGCAGCCGTTGGCAAGCATTACAGAGAGAAAAACCACTGATATTGTTTGGAGGAACCTCATATGTAGATATGGTATCCCTAATGCAATTGCTAGCGACAACGGGAAGCAATTCGATAACGAAAAATTTCAGAATTTCTGCTCGGAGCTTGGGATAGCCAACCGATTTGCTTCTCCGGCTCACCCGCAATCTAATGGACAAGTGGAAGCCATCAATAAAATCATCAAGGGTATCATAAAGAAGAGGCTGAAGGAAAGGAAGGGAGCTTGGGTAGACGAGTTACCTGGCGTTTTTTGAGCCTATTGGACAACTCAAAATATTTTAACTAGGGAAACCCCATTTTCTCTAGCTTTCGGGACTGATGCAGTCATTCCAGCTGAAATCGGGATACCCTCTCACAGAACCGCATACTTCGATGAAGCCGAGAATGCCTCTTTGATTGCGTCCAACCAAAGCGGAATTGAAGGTTGCAATATACCAGCACCGCATTTCAGATTTATATGACAAGAGGGTACGCCCCAGATCATTCAAGAAATGGGGTTTAGTCCTACGAAGGGTAACTCAGAATACCCGGGTACCCTCGGAGGGCTCTTTCGGAGCCAATTGGGAAGACCCATATCGCATAGACAAGCCGGTAGGTTCGGGGGCATACAGACTACTCCATATGGATGGAATAATCGTCAAGCATCCCTGAAATGCCGCAATGCTGAGGAAGTACTACTAACATGAGGACAATGTCTTAAACCTTATCGTTCACTTTATTTATCTATTATTTTCTTTACTATGTGTGCAATGTGGTAAAGCCATGAAAGGTACTTAGGGTATGTGCAAGTGAAATTTTTAATTCCCTAAGTCCTAGAGAGTGGATATCTATACGGTTTCCTATTCTCATTGGGACAATGAGTCAGTCTTATGTAATGTTCTCCTTTTGATTACCGAATGTGATTATGGTTAAATTTTTGCCATTAATGTGACTCTCTCTTATTACGCCATGTCTTATTCAGCTATAATTGCTCGATTTCAAGATAATCAGGGGAACCTAAGGTATCTGACTCGATTCGATCGTGAAGATCTGTTTGAGATCAACGCCAATAAGAAATAATACAACAAAATTAAAGAGGGAGGGTCAGAGAAGGCCCGAGGGCGAGGTAAACCAGCATACCCTAGCGCCATGAGGTTCCGTTAAGGTATGCACACGCCCACACCTCAATTCTTTTACTTGAGCCTAGTAAAGAATAGATAAACGAAACGAGATAGGCAAGCATGCCCCTCTATTCGTATTATTTTATTAAATATTGACTGGAAGCGGATGTCAAAACAAGCATGTTTTTACCATTTCTGCAAGAAAGGGGGCCAAGAAGGTCCCCGAAAAAAAAGAGGGTACCTGGAGTACCCAAGAAACTCCAAAAGTCTATTTGAGATACGCCATAATCTTTATTTTATCCTAGTTGCGCCAAATATGAATTTCGTTTTATCTTATGATGATGTGCGAATTATTAAATTATTTTGAGATACACCATAATCTTTATTAAGACGAACAATGAGCACATCTACAGAAATCACCACGCAAGCACCAAAAATACATCAGGGGGGGGGGTACTTGGGGCACTCGAGGAACCCCTGCAAGGCTACGCAAATCAATCATAAGCAAGGAATTCAATGGCACGCCCAATAAAGTATATTGAAGAAGTTAATGCGAATAAGTAGGCAAGATTGTCGAGGCAACCTTCCAAAAGACAAGTATCCCAACACATCAAAAGGATAATACCATACTACAAAAGGTACAGAAGCAAAGAAAAAAAGCTGCTAAGACATCTCGAGACAAAATTCTGAATAACAAGTAAGATCAAGCAGAAGGGGGAACATCCTCTCCATCGTTCCCCTCAACGGGGACATCAACAGGAACACTCACAGCCAAAGAGCTGCTACCCGCACGAACAACGCTAACCAAAGGGAGATCCGCCTGGGGTACCTAGGGTACCCCCGAAGATTGTTGTGGGCTGTGAGATGGGGGAGCCTGGGTAGCCCTCTTGTCCTCTATCGCTCTAAGGATGGCCGACTTGTCCACCAATTTCTCCACTCGGGGTACCACTAACTCAGGCTCGACGCTCCATTCTTCAGTCATGATAAGAGCAAATGCCTTGTCCATCATCTCTGGTTGGCCAGTATTGGTTAATTCATACAATTAATTATTATCAATGCCAAAGTGCAAGTGGACACAACAAGTAATAAAGTAATGAATATTCAAGTTCGTCTCCACATGGATTGATATTTATTCAAAAATGCTAAAGCAACCACAACAACACAATCAATTAAAGATCATAACAAACACTTGTCACATTATCCTCCCGTAACCAATGATTATGAAAAGCAGAAATAAACTATTACTTGTATGAAATAAACTAAGTTAATTGTGTTTAAGAATCAAATAGAGAACGTAGTAGTTGAATGATCAAGCTCTCCTAATGGGGTGACTGTTGATTACCGAATTAGCACCAATTGCTTATGATAAGTGCTGCAGCACTGGGTAGAACAAATCTGCTTCCGCAGCTATCGCATGTTGGAAATCTCATATTCTCAAATCCACTAACAATGACCAGTTGCTCATAAATTTAATATATGTCTTTATGTCCTCTAATCTCCCTACCCTACAAGGTGAACGCTTATGTCTAGGATATCACAAATCTTAATTCAAGTGTTGCCCTTATGGGATTTAAGATAACCTAATCCAGGAAACTCAACTTAAGAACAAGTAATACTCTAATAATATCCGCTAAGACATGCCCTTTTGCTGTCCTTTCTTAACTAAAACCATTAAATGGGTGGTCAACCGAAATAACAATTATGTTTGTAAAAGCTATTAGAGTATAATGCTACAACATCATCATAGCAACATATAGAAACAGTCAAGAATCCATTGGATTATTTGTCACTCAACTACACTTAAATTTAGTTCATATTCTGAATGAAAAACATAAACACGAATATACTGATCCCAGAATACATCCAATCAATCAAAGGAAGAAAAACAAGATGGGATTGAGCACGATGAATGTTCAAAGATCCTCATCGGCTTTTCAACGATACTTAACAGCACTCCTCAATCCTCTCTTTCTTCTCGCCTCTGTAATTGATTTTTTTCTCGTTTTGATGATTGTAATTCTCCGCCTCCCGTAATTGTGATATATGCCTCCTTTATATATACTACAACATTAGGTTAAAACCGAAACCCATGAGCATGCATGTGTTTAAGTTAGGAAACATGCAGATCGTGACTTAATTGCTGACCGCGCCTATATTTTCTCCCGCGTCACTCATAGATTGCTGTAGCACTGGTTTCTCTAACATCCGCAACAGCACTTGTATTATTTCCGATTGTGCTTTCTTTCTTTTGTGACCACATTCTTTCCTCCTCTTTCTCATCTACTGTCTCCGCATCCTTTCATGAATCTAAAACAAACAAATTAAAATATGTTTTTAGCATAAATTACTATGATTCAAGCAAAATTTGTCATCACTCAACTAAAATGAATGTTTATGCAAAAGGTTACCCAAAATGTAATTAAAACACATTATTTGCTCTCTAAATGCCCTTTATTTAAGTCTAGGACAGTTGTAATAACTCTCATTTCCTAGAGTTATCACACCCCCAAACTTGAACTATTGCTTGTCCTCAAGTATTGACACATACCAACAAACAAACATGCACACAACTTTAGTTCTTTTATCACATTTCTTTGCACAGATTCTTCCACCTTCAGATTATAATCCCCATCATACAAAATGCCCATAGTAGATCAGTCCTAGACTTAAGCTTCTTTATGTCCTTAGTGTGTGTGTGCTGCCTTTATGATTGAATTCCTGATATGCTGTAACATTACCAAAGGATTACTGAAATTCCAGCAGTGATCTACTTCATTCTAAACAATGGTAGCATAAATTCCACATTTTCAAACTGTAATAACTTAAACTTTGATACCCTGGGGGATAATCAACTTCTTTACCGTAACATTTATTTTTCATGTGAATGTCGATCACTTGTAATGATGACACCCAATTACTCAAATCATTCCCAGATCAGAAGTGCTGCAGCACTATCTGTGGTATAATCTTATCTCAAGATATCTTTGACTCAAGGCTGAACATGGGGCTCATGAACAGACCTGGTTACTCAATGTCTTAGACAGCGGACATATACCTTTGACCTAGGGGTGGCAAAATGAATAAACGAATCGAATTCGAATCGAATCGTAAACGAATTGGGTCAAAATTCTATAGATTCGGATTCGATTCGTTTATTAAACGAATATTCGGTTCGATTCGTTTAATTCGTTTAATAGAATTGATAAACGAATTGAATCGAATCCGAATTCGTTTATTATTCGTTTATCCTTTACGAATCCATAACGAATTGAATCGAATCAGGATTCGTTTACAATTCGTTTAGAAAAATATAATTGATAAACAAAATTAAGCAAAAAAACACAAATTTAATATCCCACAACAAAATACAAATAATTCAAATCATATTATACAGTCATCCAAATACCAAATACCAAATCCTTAATATTACAAATAATAATAATTCAAATTCAAATTATAAAGAAATGAAATTTCTTTAATTCTCTTCATTTGTCTTTGTCACCTTGAAAACAAAAATCCTA